>PJEM01016612.1:0-18895 GCA_004023845.1 Helogale parvula | reverse complement strand
GGTGTGCTTGGGGCCGGAGGGAGCGTGAGGAGGGAGCCCCAGCAGAGCAGCCCTGGGTGCCTTGAAGTCACTCCCCATTGGGTAAAGACCTGCGAATTTGGGGGTGAGGGGCAGGGTCCCTGGGAGCCCAGAGCAGATTTCCGGTCCTTTGGGGGGCCTCCGCTTATGCACAAACACAGGGCTCCCCGTGGCTCGGCTCTGAGCTCTCCACCTTTCCTCCAGGCCTGCTGCCCGGGCTGGGAGCTGGGGGGGGGGACGGGTGTACTGAGGTGAGAGCCCCTTTCCAAAGTGTGGGGTGCCAGTGGCCGATCAGTGGGTCCCTCCCCTGCGTTCTGCCCACACAGGCGACGGCCCTGGAGGAGCCTCTGCGTGGAGCTTGGAGACGAGCCCTTCCGGCTTCTGCCTGGACCTTGGAGGTAGGAAAGCTGAAGCCACTTTGGGGTGCCAGACTGAGCCGTCAGGGCAATGGGGGGGTGCACATGCTCTCCCTCCCCCACGGGGCTGCGTGCTGAACCCTCGCCTTGTTTAGTCAAAAGTGTGGCTAAAGGGGCAGGCGTGATGGGGGCAGATCCGGGTCACGTTAGGGCTCAAAAAAGGCACTGGCTGCCCCCAGACAGGACCAGCCAGCGTCAGGCTCTCCCCGACTTCCGGCCCTCCCGGTAGGAAGGGAGCTGCAGCAGCTCAGGCACATTGTGGGGCTGGGGTCTTTTCTGCCCAGAGCTCGGCTGGCGGAACTTCAGCCCCAGCTTTCCCCCCTCCCCACTGCCCTTCTCCAGCACCAGGGCAGCGCGCGCCTCCCCTGCAGATCGCAAACCCACGCTCCGCAGAAAATCATCACCCCCCAAGATTCGGACTCACCCAGGGAGCCGGGCCCCTACGCCCCAGGCCTGCGGCTGCGCTCGCTCCCGCCTCCCGGCTCCCAGCAGGCGGCCTTTCTCCTTCCCGGTTCCCTCCCACAGCTCTGGCTCCAAGCTGGCCGCTCCCGCTCCCTGGGACCAAGCCCAACATTTTGCAAACTCCGCTCCATTCTCTGAGGGTCCCCTGAGCACCTCCTCCCTTGCCCACTGCAGGGCACCCGCGGCTGAGGCCCAGGCTGCGCTCTGAGCTCCAGGAGGGACACCGGCGTCAGCCCCGAGCTGGAAGCGGACCAGGGACCCAGCCGGAACTGCCGGACCCCAGGGCACAAGGCACCACAAGCCACAGATCAATAAACCGAAAGCGGAAAAGTAGGTAGGGGGCGGGTGGGGGCCCCAGGGGAGGGGGCTGAGCCCTGGCACACTGGGGCAGGACCCAGGCAAGGCCACCCTGTCCTGTTCCACGTAGTGTCTGAAATAAAGACACCTTTAAAAGAGCATTCTTGGCCTCTCTCTCAGATGGGCAAACTGGCCAGGAAGGGGGTGACCTGCTGGGTCCCTCCCTGCCGGCTCTGGAGGGTGGCCTCTGTCACTTGTGGGTCCAGCGCAAGGACAATGACCCACCCCGCCCCCACTTCCAAAGCTCCCAAAGACCCTGGCGCAGAGCACCCCTCTGGGCAGCTCAGCCTGTGTTCCCACCCCAGTACCTTGTCCGTGAACCGGTGTGGCCGCCACCCCGAGCTTGCTCCAGAAGTGTCCCAGGCACTCTGGCCCCAGAGCTTTCTAGTCGCCCCCCCCCAACCCCCACTCGAACCCACACAGGAAGCCCCTCCGGCTGAACACAATGGAATCCTGACACCGGTGCGTGTAAGGTCCTCCGCCTCACTCACAGCCCCCCGGTGCCCCCGCGGCCCTTGGCTGCTGCCTCCCTTTCTTCTCACAACCGAACAGCCCGGAGGTCTGCCGCTGCCACCCACTTGGACAATTGGGGACACAGAGAGGTCAAGCCACTGGTGCGAGGCCCCACAGCCCAGCAGTCCAGGGCAGGGAGGACTTGGGTCTCACGTGCTCCCGTTGACCCCAGCTCTCCTGGGGTCTCCTGATTCACAACTGATGTGTGTTCCCTCTCCCCCGTCCCTGTTTCCTTTCCCCTTCCTCCAGTTCTGTCCCCACCTTGGTCCCCTCCCTTTCTCCCATGGCCTGCTCTGTCCCCCTCCCTTGCCCTTCTCCTTCCAGAAGCTCCCTTCCAAGGACGCCTGTGGAGCCCAGACGGCAGGGGGCTTACTGCGCCCACACCTGAGCCACCAAGGACAGGCAGGCACCAGGAGCAGACCCCTGAATCACAGCCGTCTGTGGCGTGACTGAATACACCCCAGCTTCCCTGGGCCTGGGGGCAGAGGGGCTCTGTGAGCTGAAGAAAACCAGGCCCTGGCACAGACCCTGAAATGTGGAGGGCTGAACCAGCGACTCCTCTGCGCAGCCCTGGGAGTCTGAAGACCCTCACCTCTGCAGGGCTGTCTCTGCTGGCTGCGGGCCTCAGTTCTGAGCGTGACGGGACCTCCTGGGCCACAGGCCGCAGCAGCTCACCTCAGAGCTGGGTTCTCCGGTGGCTCTGGCTGACTGTGGCTCGGGCTGTGGCTCCGCCTGGGGGGCGTCCTGGGTTCGGGGCTCAGTTGGGTGAGATGCGGGGCCCTGGGTCTTGGAATCCACCTCCTCCTCAGGGAGCTCTGCAGTGACTCTTCGGCCCCTGGGGGAAACACAAAAGGGTTCCTGAGTTGAGCACTTTGAAGACAAATCCGCCGGCCAGCCAGAGCCCCCTCCCCTCCTCCTCCCCTGGCTGTTCAGTGGGGAGGCCTGAAAGTCACCTTGTCAGGGGTTTGGGTGGTAGTTTCCCTTCCTGTCACTCTGGCTACCTAGCTCCCTCTCTTTCAAAGTACAAGGGAAGGAGGAAGTGGCCCACAGCTCACCTGGAGCTGGGCTTCCCAGCAGCCAAGCCTGAAAAGGTTGCTTGCCCTTGAAGAGGTAGGAGACCCCTGTTGGGTGGCCTGCCCCTTCCTGGCTAGTGTGGGCTTGTGCCCGGGCATGGGGTGGGGGCTGCGCGCAAAAGGCCTGCCTTGGGGAATCAAAGCACACAATATGATCCCCCCTCCCTCCAACACTTCCGCCTTGGGTGGAAGCAAGGAGGGGGCCAGGAACAAACCAAAGGGCACAGTTCTGTATTCAGAAAGGCCCTGGATGCTTGGAGGGGTACAGTGGGACATGGGGCTTCCCTGGAAATGAAATCTGTCCCCAGAAACACCACACTTGGTGTATGTAGGAGTCTGGGGCCCGGGTGGAGGGAGAGAAACTTCATGTGCGGAATTATGCACTCCCCTGGGAAACTGCCCTTGCCCCAGCTCTCAGTTCTGTGGGCAGGAGAGGCAACAGGAGAACGGAGCACGCCAACCGGGAGAGAGAAGCTTTGCTCTTTTAATCCTGTCCTGGGGGACGGGGCACATTGTCCTTCCTCCTCCTCCTCCTCCTCCTCCTCCTCCTCCTCACTCCCCTTTCCAAATACTTAGTAGGATTCTTTGGTTATGGTCAGGAGGTGTAGGGAGTGGGGAGAAGGGGGGATGCTTTACTTTTAAATGGTATAAAAAAGATATTGCTCCAAAATCTTGGGCCCTCGGCCCTCTGCACAGTGTCCTGTTTGTCTTTGGTTGGGACTGGGGGGTGAGGGGGTGGTGGGGCAGCAAGAACAAATTTCTCACACAGAAAAGCCATGCCATTTACATTTGCAAAAACAGCTGTTCGCTCCCGCTGAGAAGGGCAGCCCTACCCTCCGCCCCTGCCCCTCCCACCTTGCCGGGCAGATTAGTGAAGGAAAATCCATTTTCCTTGCAAAAGCCTCCGTGACTCTGTGGGGCCCTATAGAAAAGCCCCTCCCCACTTGTCTTTCCTGTACCCTCCGAAGTTGAGGCTGTTCTTAGCTTGCCTGGGCCCTGCCTCCTACAGCGGAGATGTGTCCCTCCTGCGGAAACGGGGGTGCCGTTAGCTGCCCCCAGCCCCCAGCCCCCCCATGCCTCAACACTTAGAATACTGCTTTTCTCTCACACTGAGAGGCTGCAGTGAGGGGAAGGGAAGTCCCAGTCACCTGTGCTCTAGTCGCTGCGTAGTCCCCGAAGCTCCCGGGCGGTGGATAAAGAGGACCGGGGAGTCACTGGTGCCCAAGGCTCTCTGCCGAAACTGCCCGGCCGATGATCCGCTGGTCGGGCCAATATTAGTAGTCGCCGCCAAAGCAGGGGGTGCTCTGGCTGTGGTGCCCAGACCCTCCAGCCGGGTTGACGGGGAGGAGGAGGTGGGGGACGAGGCTGAGGCTGGAGAGACGATGAAGGGCACTTTTAGAGTGTGCATATTAACAGCCCCTAGAAGCGGGAGAGGGTCTCCACCACTGAGCACAGCACCTGCTCAAATGCCAACTGAAATTACAGTTTTGCCCCTCACCTCCTCGTCCCCTCCACGCCTTTCCTCGAACCCCTCCAAATTGAGTAGCTTTGTGCCCACTCGGTGGTGCCGAGGTCACTGGGCAGCTGGCTATGGCATCTTCTCAAACCAGGGCACATGCGTTAGGGGGTGGAGATTTGACCGGCCCCCTGACCCCACGGAGAGGCGGAGAGGCGGAGAGGCGTGTGTGGGCGTGGGCATAAACCGGAAGTACTCCAGTTAGCTAGGAGGTGGGACTATTTGGAGGGGTGGAGAGTGGGCAGGGCCTCCCAAGATTGACACCTGGCAGTCACTTGACACCCTGGTATGCCAGTGGGCGTGGCACGGGTAAAATGGCGATGGGCCATATGCAGAACAAAGCAGGGTTCGAGAGTGATCAGAAAAACTTCTCTCCAGGTGCTCCCAAGGCAGCTGCAGTGCAGCGTTTTCATGTCCTTCCTTCTTTTAAGAGCAGGGGCCTTGTCTGGGAGTTTTCTCCGTTCACCAGTCACTCCTGATTGGTCCCCCGCATCGCAAGTGTGATGGCAGGTGGCAGCTCCGAGCACCAGTTTTGCTCACAGACGCTGTGAGTGGGATGTTGGGTTCACAGCCTTTGAGTCTGGCTGAAACTCCAATCAAAGCACAGCCTCAAAGCCATCAATAGCTGAGGGAGGGCCCCAGCAGATGTACTGTCCTGACTGGACTAAATCTCATTGGGAATTTAAACCTCTCCCCCAAGCTTGCAGGGAAGCAGACCACTGCTTCCTTTGCTCAGTGAGCAAAGACTCACTGAGAGGCACTGGAAGACTCACTTCCCAGAAGGCCACCACTCCCATCCTCCTAGTATCCTTGCACCCAAGCTTACCCAACTTACTGGCTCATGCTGGGATTTAACTTTCCCTCTCCTTTTCTCTCTTGAGCCATCACCTGAACTCCCTACCTTAGCCAGAGGGATGGGGCATCCAATGGAGAGGATAAGACTGTTGGTGGGGAAGAGAGACTTGAGGGGAGAACTCAGATATGGCAGCTGTGTCCCAAAGGATACAGATGCTCCAGAGGTACACCACCCCTTGGGAGGAGGGCAGGAGGGACTCTTCACTGGGCTCTTCAATGAGGAGACACCTAAGGATGCTAAAAGGCCCTAACTCAGGTATGGGGCACATAGAAGGGAGTCAGTGTGAAGCAGTCCACAGTTTCTGTGGTGCATCCGTCACATAAGGGCTCTGACTCTGCTTGGGCTCTGTGGCTTGAAAACTCTGCATTCTGTGCTGTCCCCTGGTTTCTGCTGCCCAGATGTTGCAAGGAGCTATTGCCAGGTCCTTATGGGAAGACTTAGCCAAGACTTGTCAAGCCACATGTGGGGCTAGGGAGAGTGAAGGGCTGACCCAAGCAACACATGAGGGTTCCAAGTGAGGCTCACCAAAGTGAGAAGGTGGGCAGCTAAGGGACTGAAGAGGAAGTGGTCTTTCAAACCCACAGATCAAACTCTTGAAAACTTGGAAACTCGCAGCCCCAAAACAGTATCTTGAACCTGAATTCTGCCTTGATCTGGATTCCCATCTCAGACGTGGCCCAAAAGGGCGTCATGCAGGGTTATTTGAGTCTATCAGAATCTTGGAACCCAGAATGCTCAAGCAAGGGGAGTGAAGCAGAGGAAAAGGGTTAGGGTGGTGAGGACCCATGGAGGACTAGCTAACCGAGGCACCATTGAGGCAGGACTAGAGGCATTAGGCATCAGGGAAGTGGGTGTGGGGTTTGTGACGCACAGCCCTACATTCCATTTATCTTTTTCTGTGGAAGGAGAGGGCATGGCCAATAGGGGATACAGATAATGGGAGGGAACACAAAAGGGATAAATTTGGAGTGCAGGGGTGAAGGGACACCCCATAACAAAAACCTCATTGACCCTCCTGCCGTTAGGCCTGGGAGAGGATCATGGCATCCTGGGGCTCTGGCCAGGTCCTCATTTATTCAGGAAAGTCCTGGAGCACCCTCAGAACTCCCAAGTGCCAGTTTGCCTCCACTCGGGGGGTTCAGCGGCCTCATGCTGACACCTGGTGGCTGCTTCTAGAATTGAAGCAAAAGAGCCCACCGGTTTTAGACACAACTTGAGGCCCTCTGGGGAGAGGGCTGGGGGGCAAAGGGACCTTTCTCTCTCTAGAGGGAACCCCCTACAGTATCAGGGTACAGGTGGGCTCTACACCTTTTGTGCTCAGATCTGAGGCTTTTATCCGCCTCCATTCTGGCATTACAGAACAGGTGGTGGAGGGAAGCATAAGGGAATTCCAACACCAGGGGATGTGGCAAGGTGGATGCCCAAAGCCACAGGTGCAACACCTTCTTTCCAGAAGCATTGCTGTGTTCTGAAAATTAGAGGGGCCTGTATTATATTTGTATCAGAATAAAATCAGATCGATTACTGAGAGGCTCCAGGAAGAATGTTGGGACCCCGGTCCAGAGACAGGGACCCTGGGAGGAGCAGGGGTGAGCTGAATTTTGCTCTCCGAGCTCCCTTCCAAGCAGGGCTTTCTAAACCTGGCCCAAGCCCGACACCTTGTGGCTACTTGTAGAAGTGCAGCCACAGCCTCAGAAACTCTACCTGTTCCTTAAATCAGTAACAGTGCCTGTTGACCAACTAGGTCACCTTAGCAAACCTGGGAACTGCGAGAACCCAGAACCCCATCCTGAACACACTAGATTCTCCCCCAGGAGCCTGGAGCAGTCGGATTCCATCTGGCTCTGCCGCGTCCGTGCAGCAGGCGTTCTGACAGGCTAGGGGGGGCTGCTGGGGGCTGCACCCAGCCTTGAAGGCCCACGGTCCCATCACAAGGGCCCTGGGGGAGCCGGCCTTGAGGGGGCCCAGGGCCCATGTTGCTCCACTCATACAGCTCTGTATTCAGATGGAGGGGAGGGATGGGCAGGGGGCGCCTGGAGGCTGACCGAGTTCAAGTTCTGGCTCAGTCGATGGATGTGGGCGGGCCGGTTCACCCTCCACCCTCATGGGTCCCATGCGCAGGTGCACAGAGGCCCAGAGATCAGTGCCTGGCACAGAGTAAATGCTAATAAACACTATTCTACTCTCCCGATGTGAATGTATATTTGCCCTGACTCCCCTAACCCTTGGCACTAGAACATTCTTTCTTGAGGCTGCATGGACATGCAGCCTAGACCGTTGGTAGCTAAGCCACAGGGCCGGGCCGGTCCTGGGACACCTGCTTGCAGAGGCCTGTCCATCCCCTTGCAGGCAAAAGTCACTACCCAAGAGGGCTCTGGAGTTTGGGGAGAGGGAGCTCAGCCAGGGCAGGGCTGGGGGGCCGGGGGGGTCCCAGGAGCTGCAAAGCCGTCTCCCCCACGAGCGTCTTGGGCCGACAGGTCCCCCCGGTTGTACGTTGGCTGTGCACCCCTTCCCCATTTCTGCTCTCAGCTGACCTCACTCTCCTTTCCGTGTCGGCCCCCCAGGAGCCCGGGCCCGAGGCTCCTCCCTTGGGAAGCTGGTCCTCCTGGCAAGGGCTTCCACATGCCGTGGACCACAGCGCGGGGACTGCGCCCCGGTCCTCTTGCCCCCGGTCCGGGGCGGAGAGCCAGACGCGGTGCTATGTCTTCCCACAAGGTCCTGGAGAGGGAAGCGGCTCGCCGGACACGGGGAGCGAGCGGCAGAGTCGGGACAGATGGGCGAGCCTGAAGCCCTGCCTCCGCCTTCCTTGACCCCCTCACCCTCACCCCTGCACCTGGCCCACCGGGGACCGCGCGGCTGGTGGCAACACGGTCTGGGAGAAGTTTGTCCTGCTGGGGAAGGAACTGCTGATCACTGCCGCAGCGGGTCCCGGGATCGTGTCCCCCACGCACATGCCCGGCCACCACACCGGACCCTCGCGCAGCCAAGGCAGGGACAGCCCCCTATGGTTTCCCTCAGATAAACAAGGAAACTGAGGTCCAGAGATGGTCAGTGTAACTTTCCCAAGGCCACATAGCCATGAGCAGCACAGCAAGGACTCATGACCTGGCCGGCTGTCCCCCTCCAGCATTGCACTGGCCCAGGTGGACGCTCCAGCTGGACCTGACACGCTAAGGCTGGAGGGGAGGGGGTGTGCCCCCGTGTCCTCCGGACCTCAGCCTGCCCCTCCTTTCCGGCCAGGACCAGTGCATGCCCAGCCATGGAGAAGAGCCTGGGGGCCGTCAGTTCTGTGTGAACACCGCTGTCACTGTGGCTCCAGGGAGTGTGGTGTGGGCTGTGTGTAGCTGACCCACAGCCATCCCTGGCCAGGTCTGCTCCACCCACAGGGACAGCTCGACATGGACTTGTCCACAAGTAGGGCACGAGCCACCTCCTCCAGGAAGCCTCCCAGTTTGCCTTCTGTTATGAGCTAATTGTGTGACTAGAGTTTCCTTCCACCAGAGCCTGGCCTCTCTGCCACTTCCTTTCCCACAAGGGCTGGGGTCCAGGAAGCACCCCCAGTGAGCAACCAAGGATGAGCCCACCCTCTAGGTCCTGGAGAAGGCCTTTCCACCCTTTCCCTACCCCTGCCTTTTGAAGATCTCCTTAGACAGAATGTCAGACCTCAGGAGTGTACCAGGGAGGGCCAGGGAGGATCACAGAGGCCCATGGAAGGCCATGGAGGGGCAGGGAGGGGCAGGGAGGGGCAGGGAGGGTCACAGAGAGTCACAGAGGGCCAGGGAGGGCCAGGAAGGAGCAGGGTGAGCCAGGACGCTCAGGGAGGTCCAAGGAAGGCCAGGGAGGAGCAGGTTGGGTCAGGGAGGCTCGGAGAGGGCCAGGGAGGGCAGGGGAAGCCAGAGCTCCAGGGTTAGAGTCTCACCTTAGCCCCAGGACCTCCCAAATTCGATCCCTTCCAGCCCCATTCCTGCTGCCCACTGAGCATGCACGTGGGACTGAGCCACAACTCGGAACCTGAGGGCTAGAGAGGAAGAGAATTTCCAAGGTCCCCCCTCGAGCGTTGTGGGGCAGGCAAGGCAGCCCCGCGGGAGGCTGGGCCGGAATGGGGCCAAGTTATGAAATGAGGATGGTCTTTGAAGAACCAAGGGGGGGCTCTGAGTCCCAGCGGGAACGGCCACAAGTTGGCAGGGCTGCCGGGACGCGGGCTCTGTTTTCCAAAAACACAGATGGGCTGGAAAGGGGGTCAGAGCGAGGCCGGCAAGCGTGGCCCCTCCCTGCCAGGCTCTGATGGTCCAGCCGGAGGGGGTGGGGCCAACCCCGAGGCTCAGGGTCCCTGACCCCCAGGCTGGCGGCCCAGAGCCAGGCTTGGTGGGGAAGGGCCCCTCGTGGAATCACAGATGGGAAGCCCTGAATGTGGCCGTGGGGGCTCGGGCTCAGCCCCCTATGGCCCTGCAGCCTCGGCCCAGGGGTCAGCCTCCTGGGTCTAGACACGCTGAGCCCCTCTGGGAGCTGGGAAAACAGGACCCACGTCCACCCGTGGCCTGACGGATTCCAAGTGCAACCTCACAGTGGGCCCAGCGGCGCCACCAGGACCCCATGTGCCTTGGAGGGTGGGGACTGTGGGCAACCTTGTCATGGGCCCCAAGCCCAGCTTTTCAGGATGCCCTGGGGAGACCATCGGGACGGGTCCCCCCACTGCCCCCGGGCAGGAGGTGGGAAGTGTGAGCTGAGGCGGCGTGGGGCTGCCTGGAGCAGCACAGGCGGAGTAGATGTCAGGGACCCCGGGGAGACCCCTCGGTGGTCAGCCTCCACTTTCGAAGGAATCTGCCTCCCTGTTGCTCTGCAGAGGCCAGAAATAATAGTGCCGGATGGAGGGAGGGAGGCAGGAGCACCACCCCCGTACCCCAGGCGGCGACAGGGGGTGGACACGGGAAAGAAGGAGTCCTGGCCTGGCTGGAGCCCTGCCTGGGGCGCCCTGGGGCCGAGTTTCTGCCTCACATAAGCCTTCCAGCTAAGGGACGGAGGTGGCTACCAGCACAGGGAGGGACCACCTGGCCTGACAGTGACACCTGCCCCCAGCCCCAAGTTCCGCAGAGCGCTGCAGACGCTCAGCAAAATTCCAGGGGCGGGGGGGCACTTGGCCCTCTGCTGGCCTTGGCTTGCCCAGCCACACTTGGGAGGGGCGAGCAGAGGAAGTCACCCCCGGGACTTCCCTCCCACCCCAGCACCCTGCATTCCCGGGGCAGGGGCTCGGGATCTCCCTGGGGACTTTCCCAGAATGTTGGGGACCCAGTACTTTGTCCAGCTGCTCCCACGGAGAAGCCTGGACCGAGAGGCTGGGGGGCTGAGACCCCACACACCTCTCTCCTTCCTAACCCTCAAGGCCTCTAGAGCCTGGGTGGCCAGCCTGTCAGGCATTCCCTGAAGCCCCTGTGGGTGCCCAATAGCAGGAACTTGGAGACACAGACCCTTTCAGAGAGGCCCGCTGGTCCAGACGCACAGAGTTGCATGAATCAAAAATGGGGCTTTGGTGCCCTCTACTGGTCACATCTGTGAATGGCCGCCCTGGCCTTCCTGCGTGGCGTGGACAGGTGCCTGCCCCGGGGAGCCGCCTGCACGGGGCCTGACCGCGCCTGGCCCCAGGGCAGACTCCCTAAAGGGGACACAAGCATCTCCCCTCAAGGCCTTGCTGGACACAGAGACTCACTGGGGCTCAGCCGGGTCTGCCAGGGGGCCTTTCCAGGAGCTCAGGGCCCCGGTCCCTGGTCTCTCTCCCTCTCTGGACAGGCCCCCCAGGCACTGGGCCTTCAGGGGCGAATGGGCCCACCCTCACATCCCTGCATCCACCTCCCTTGGCCCTCTGGGTCTGCTCAGGCCTGGAGAACAGTGAGGACGGTAAATATTTACTGCCAACAGGAGAAGGCAAATACTGTCCCAAGGACCGGGCGGGAGTGCCAGTTCATCGGTGCCAGGAGCAGATGCAATCTGGGGAGCCAGCCTGGAGGCAGATGCACTGGCAGAATGTCCTCAGTGTGTGGACACCAGAGGGACAGACATCCTGGCCCCAGCCTCAGGCTCCCCATCAAGAACATGGGCGCAGCAGTTCCTACGCCACGTGGTGCTTGTGGCCGTGAAACAGAGCAGACGTGACGGCAGGTGACTGTGGGGCCGCAAGGGGGCTGCGGGGCCCGGCAAAGTCAGGGG
Organism: Helogale parvula; assembly: GCA_004023845.1. Classification (NCBI taxonomy): domain Eukaryota; kingdom Metazoa; phylum Chordata; class Mammalia; order Carnivora; family Herpestidae; genus Helogale; species Helogale parvula. The sequence goes on along the minus strand of PJEM01016612.1, from coordinate 7,483 downwards.
GCTGCTCCTCCGCACCCCACTGTCCTGGCCGGGGGCGCCTGGACTCCTGCCCCCCATGCCAGGTGACACACCGGGCTGGGTGTGGCCAACACCATTGCCAGCCTCGTGGGTGAGGGAAGCCGGGTTCCAAGGGCAGGCAGGGTCTGAGGACACGGGAGGGTTGTCCTCCCGATTCCCAGAAGGGGCGGAGCATGGTCCGGATGTGGCAGCGGAGCCGAGGCTGCGGCCTGGCCCTCCTGGGGTGACCTGGGGGCTCCGAGGACCAGGGGCGTCAGGGGCTCTGGGCCCAGGGTGGTGCCAAGCAGGAGACTGGGTCTGACGTCACCTCTGCCACCTGGGACCCTGGTGACCTTGGGCCTCGGTGAGCAGGGAAGGGACCTGCAGCGTCCGACCCACCTCTCCAAGATCACCGCCATGGCAGGCTGGGGGCCAGTGCAAAAGGCTCACCAGGAGGGCCCTGCGTCTCAGGAGGGACAGGGGAGATGGAAGGGGGCCGGGCCGCACACCACGACCGGCTCTCTCCTGTGGGGTCATTCTCACCCCATGGACACGAACCCTCTCCTGAGGCCCCCACCACCCCCGGGACCAGCTAGCTGGGAATCCCACCAACCCAGATGGCCCCACGGACCCCTGGGTCCTCAAGGACTCCTGCACTCCCCTCTACAGAATTTGCTGGCACCTGCAGATGGGAGGGCACCTGGGTCCTCTTTCAGGGTCTTGCCAGCCAGCAGGCCAGCCGGGACACAGGCGCAGCTGCCTGCCGCCTCCCCGGCACACTGACCGCACCAGCCCCCTTCCCGCCCTGCTGCCCCCAGCCCAGCCCACGGCACTCACCTACCTCCGCTCCTGCAGGATGCCCCTGCCTCTGTCCCTGCTCTTGGGGCCACCTGCTGTTCCCATGGACAGTTCCTCCCCTCCTCTTCCGGGTCCAGTGTCCAGCCATCCACGCCAGGGGCGGGGCTAGCTGGGGACTGCCACATCACCTCTGGGGGTGTCGATGTTGCCATGGGGAGGGGCGGCCCTGGAGGGAGCCCCGGGGCTGCAGGGAGGCTGGCCAAAGGCCAGGTCCCAGCAGGAGGGTCTGCTTGGGGCCCCGAGGCCGCCTCTGAGGGGTCTGCAACCTCGGGGGTGGGGGGCCCAGGCACCCAGCCCCAGGCCCAGCCACCCCAAGCTCCAGCCCAGGCGGGGCCTTAGGGAAGGTGCAGATTGGTTTGGCTTGGGTGGCCGGCAGCCTGGCCAGGCTTTTGTGCAGCCAGGGTCACCCGCTGACCTCCCAGGCCTCGGCCAGCCCAGGCAGCCCCCAGGCCCTTTGGCATTCTGGGTGGCGGCTTGGGCGGCGTGCCCAATGGACCCGCGCTGGTGGGGAGATGTCAGGACCCCTGGAGATCCGACCCCCAAATGACCTCATCCTTAGGCCCAAAGGCACTTCTGGGACTGACCGCCGGGTCCAGGGCTGCTGAGCAGCCACACGGTGGCAGAGACCGGCCCCGGCCCTGCGGGCTCCAGTTCTTGCGGGGCCACGGCTGGGACACCCCTGCGTGCTGAGTCTGAGGGCCCTGCCCGGCACTCATGGGGTCTGAGTCCATCTCTCAGCTCAAGCGGCCCCGGCTGGCTCCCCTGGCCTCCTTCCGGCCACGAGTGGCTTCCTCTGGGCTGAGGCCGAGGCTGCCCGGCCAGCCCGGCGCCGCAGGGTGGAGGGCACTGAGAAAGACCCTGCCCTGGGCAGTCTCCGGTGCCCTTCTCTGTCCCCTGCCCCTGCAGGACCCCCTCGCCGGCCCCCAGCCCACACCTCAGTCCCCATGTCACATACACAGCACGACCAGGGCTCGTTCACAGGGTTTATTGGGTCACTGGGGGGGCAGGAGCGGCCGGCTCCGGGCGCTGGCGCCCGCAGCAGGTGCTGTGCCCGCCCGCCCGCCGGGCGCCCCCTAGTTGCAGTAGTTCTCCAGCTGGTAGAGAGAGCAGATGCTGGTGCAGCACTGGTCCACGATGCCTCGCTTCTGCAGGGGCCCCTCCAGGGCAGGGGGCTGCAGGCCGCCCGCGCCGGGGGCCGCCCCCAGCTCCACGTCCCTCACTGTGGAGGAGCCAGCGGTCAGCCGCTCGGGGAGAGACCGCGCCCCCCGCCCGCCCGAGGAAGCGGGGCTCCCAGTGCCCGGCCTGGGGCGCGCTCCCCACCCAGGCCTCCCAGGCTCCAGTCAGTGCCCGGGGGGAGGGGCCGGCGTGGGAGCCCTCAGTACCCGACCCTGACCCTTCGGGGTGTGACGGAGGGAGAGGTGGGAAGCCGGGGCGGGGTGCGTGGGGCGGCGGGGCTCACCCTGAAGGTCCCCCGCCTCCCGGCGGGCCTTGGGCGTGTAGAAGAAGCCTCGCTCCCCGCACACCAGGTACAGCGCCTCCACCAGGTGGGAGCCGCACAGGTGCTGGTTGACAAACCCTCGGGCCGGGGTGGGCGTCCAGAGGGCCAGCAGAGCCAGCAGGGGCAGGAGGCGCGTCCACAGGGCCATGGCGGGGGACAGTGACCTGGGGGACAGGCGGGGTTGGGGCCGGCGAGGGACACGAGCCCCACCCAGGCCCCCCCACCCTGGACTCACCCCCCAGATGCCCTGTGCTAGGAGCTCTCGTCCCCCCGCCGGCTCCAGAGCCCGGGTGTCAGCAGGGCAGCCTCGGGCTGATGAGGAGCCCAAGGGGACAGACCTGCTTGCCGTCCGTGTCAGGGCGCAGGGAGTCCCGGGGGGCTGCGGGCTGCGGGGCCCTGCTGGCTTTATAGCTCCTGACCCCGGCACCTGGCCCGTCGGGGCCCCCAGTGGGGGCGGCAGATGGCCCGGGGCTGAGGCTGCAGTTTCTGGATCATTTCCCCGCACTGGGTCCGCGGAGCAGCTCCTGGGGCGTCAGCACCTCGCGGGGCCGTGGGGCCATTAGAGTCTTAACGAGGGGCCTGATGGCCACACAGCTGGGCCGGACGTCTCCACAGGCGCAGAGCCCCCCCCCAGGCCGCGCCTGAGCCACATTTTCCACATTAGTCCAGGGAGCCGGGGCTCTGGGGAGGGGGCTTCTGCCTGGACCCTGCATGGGAGCCCCCTCCCCGCTCACGCCCTACCCCCATCCCAGCACGCTGAGACCCCCCCAACTCCCCAGGGCTGAGCTTCGGGACCAGCCGCCGTGTGGACACAGGGGCCACGTGACCCACCCATGTACCCGCTGGGTGCCTGCCCCAGTTTCTGAAGCCCCTGCTCATCTCCCCCCTGCTGATCCCTTTCAGACCATCAGCGCCCTTGGCTGCTGCACGGTTTGGGTCCCCGTGTGCTCCCCAGGCGCCCCCCCCCGCCACAGGACCAGGAGGGAGGCCAGGACCCTCTCCCCTCCCTCTGCCACAGGTAATTCTCTCCGGCACCAGAGTCTGTGGACCCTGCCCATCTGCCCCCTCCTCTTGCCTCAGACCAAGGGGACAGGAGGGGTGGGGGCCCCTGCCACTCCAACCCCCAGCATGGACCCCGGTCTCCAGCCTGTGAAATACTGAGACCCCTGCCCAGGAAGTCCTGCCGTGAGCCCCCGGGGCAGCCTGGGACCACGCCGGAGCTGGCCAGCCCACTCCGAGCTCAGTCCTCCCACGCCCACCACCCCCATGGTGCGGGACTCGGTACGGGCTGGAGGCCAGCTCTCACGGGCGCCTTGCCCACCGCCGCCTCTGCCCAGCCATGCCAGGCAGTGTGTGCTCTGACCCCCGGGGCCGCCACACTGCAGGGAAGGTCTGGGGGGTCTCTTGAGAGGACCAAGTAGGACAAAAGGCTGGGTGGGGCAGGAGCCCCGGGGGCCGTAGGGCCAGAGGGGGCCAGGGCGAGCCCTTAGCCCTTCCGCCGGGCTCACAGCTATCAGAAATGGCCCCACTGGGGTAAGGGAGACCTGGGCACAGACCAGGTGCCGAAGCCACAGATGGTGGAAGGACAGAACCCAAGGAGGGCTGCGGAAGGGGGCTTTGCCTCGAAGGCTTTGACAGGTGAGTAGGAGTTTGCCAGGATTCCCATCCTAAGAGGTTAAAGCCAGGGCGTGGTGGTGAGTGGCTGTCAGGAGTGGGCAAGGCCCGGGGGACTGGCTGGCATCTCCCCAGAAGCCCCCAGGCTGCTCTCTCCAAGGGCCAGGGGAAGGGGGGGGAGGGGGGCACCCTGGGCGGGGCCAGCCCTGGGGAATGCTGGGGGTCCTAGCCGGAGGGCCATGTCCAGGCCGCTCGAGTGAGCGGAGGGGCACCTCGCAGAGCTCAGAATCCAGCCCCAGGCACCGTGCGGGGACGCAGGCCCAGAGAGGTCATCTGGAGCCACCCCAGCTGAGCGCCCCGTCATCACACACTTCCTGGGGACGATTCCCAGGCGCTGCTCTGTGGGGGTGGGGTGGCTCAGGCCCCGTTCCTGCACCTGCTCACATGGGCGCAGGCCTGCCTTGGAGAATGCACCCCCAGCTCCAGAGCTGTGAGCCCTGCCCCCCACCCCAGGAACCCCCCCAGCCCCCGCCCCCATGCCGCCACCGCGCAGAGGTGACGCAGTGAAGGTGGGACCCCCTCAGCCCTCCGGTGCCGCTGGGGGCTCAGCTCAGGCTGGTCCTCTGGGGCGAGCAGGGCACCCGGGCGCAGAGGGGTCTCCTGCCCGTCCTGGGCTGCGTGCTGAGGCTTCGGAGGAGGAGGAGGACCGAGGAGCAGCCTCTGAGCAAGGCTGGGAGCAGGGTGCGAGGGCCCCCCCACCCCACACGGGGTCGGCGCCCGAGCCCCACACTCAGACGCGGAGGCCAGGGAGGGCCGTTTCCTTTATTGAGGGTGTGAGCGGGCAGCGGGCAGCGTCCCGGGCGGGCCGGGCTGCGAGGCGGCGGGGCGGGGCGGCGGGGCGCCCTCCAGCAGGGACGGGCTCCAGCGGGCTCTGGGCTGCCCGGGGACCCAGCCCTCACCGGGGCAGGGGCCGGGGAGGAGGGTCTCCCCGCGGCACTAGCCCATGGCGCTCAGCGCGTGGGCCAGGGTGTGCAGCTCGTCCTGGACGCCCTGCAGGGAGCGCCCGACGGCGCGGGGACTGTCCAGCACCTCGATGGCCAGTGTGTACGGGTCAAACTTCACAGAGAAGGGGCGCTGGATGCGGGAGGCGTAGTTCCTGGGGAGGGCAGTGGGCACGGGCCCTCGGTCACCCGGTGGGGAAGCCGGGAGGGAGGCCCTGGGGAGATGGGGGTGGAGTCTGCGGCCTCCTTCACCCCTGCAGGGTGAGAGCTGCCTGCACCCCCAAATCTCCTTGTGACCAACTGCTCGGACGAGATGGGGGACCGAGGGCTACAAGGGGGGGTCAGGGAAGGGCCGGGCCTTCTCCAAGCAGGTCTCTGGGGCACCCCATCCCTCCCCACACCTCCTCCAGGAGGCCTTCCCCAGGCCGTGTGCTGTGCAGAACCCCAGATCTGTCCCTATGCTTGCTTGTGGAATCCGGCCCTCCCCTCCTCCCTGGGCCTCAGTTTCCCCTGACAGGAAACAAGGCCCTGTCCCAGGATGAGCAGGTAGGACGCAGCCCAGGCTTTGCCCCCTTGCCCAGACGCCACTGGTCATCACCCTCAGCCCCCCTCCAGGCCCCCCCGGCTTTCCACACTGGCTCCCAGCCGCCCCTGCCCCTCTCCTCTGTCCCACTTGGGGCCCCAGCTTTTAGAGGCACAAAGGTCTTACAAAGGTCACACTCTGCCTCCTAACTCCTGCCCTTGACCTGGCCACCAGCCTGGCGGGTCTCCCCTCCCTGGACTTTTTGGGGCTCCTACTGCGGGAAGGGAGTGCACAGTGCCCTCTGTGACATGGGTCCACCGGCCGGGCCTGCCGCAGGCTCGCCAGGTCTGGGGCGCGCTGGGGGGTCTGTGCACCTGAGCTTGTCCTTGGCGTCACTGAAACTCTCAGACACGAAGTAGACGGACTGGTAGGTCTGGTCCTGGTAAGGCTGTACAGCCGCAGCGTCCGGGTCGAAGGCCCGGATCTCAGGCTCCTCAGACAGAGAGTGCTGGAGGAGGCCGCAGGGTCACAGGACCCCATCCCGGCCCGCCGAGTCCCAGCTCCGCACCCTCCTCCCCGGGGGGTCCCCCGAGGCCTGGGAGCCGTGTGGGCGGGGCAGGGCAGAGACGAGCTTCTGGGCCCTGATGAGGCGGCCTCCTGCTCCAGCCCCTGGAAAGGCCGAGCCTGGGCCCCGTGTGGCCCCCTCCCCCCGGGGGCTGCGGAGGGGCCTCACCAGGAGCTCCCCGTAGGAGGACAGCAGCCCAGCGCCATAGGCCTTCAGCTCCCCGTTCTGCTTGCACAGCCCGAACTCCACCGTGAACCAGTACAGCTGGTGGGGCAGAGCAGTGTGGCGGAGGGCTAGCCGCCTCCCGCACCGCCATCCCCCTACCCTCGGGCCTGGGGCACCACCCCTTCCCCGGGCAGAGCCTAGCCAGGCTCTGGGGGGGTGGGGTCACAGCATAAAGGTGACATTCCCTGCACCGAAGTGGGGGCCTCATCCCAGATGGGGGGCCCTGGCCCGAACCCAGGCAACCTGTGACCGCCCCCCAGGCCCCGCAAGGGAAGCACCCACCGTGGACAGCTTCTCAATCTCCTCGTCGGAAGCCCCCAAGGACGCGAGCCCAATGTCCTGCGGAGGGAAGAGGAGGCTGAGGGGGGAGCGCACGAGGCGGGGGCGCTCCAGGGGCCGATGGACACCACCCGGGACGCAAGGACCCTCTTGGGGATTCAGGGACTCTCCCAGGATCCAGGGAGCCTCCTGGGAAGAGGGACCTTCCCAAAATGCAAAGGTCCTCCAGGCACGCAGGGGCCCTCCCAAGATGGGGGGACCCCTTAGGCATGCAGGGGCCCTCTTACAGTGGAGGAGGGCCCTCCCGGGATGCAGGGGCCCCCCAGGATCCATCGAGGGCTGAAGATGGCTCCTGCTGTTCTTCAGAAAGCAGCCAGCAGGTGGCAGCACAGGCCATGGGACTCTGCCCCCGCGTGTGGGCTCTGCACCAGGCTGGCCTCTTCGACTTTTCCCAGAACTGGTCCCAGTGCGCCTGGCTCTGCCCTCCCACCCCTCCCTTCCAGGGTGACGCAGTCTCCCTGAAGCCTCAGGGACCCAAGTGGGTACCATCCACCCACAGAGGGACTGGGGCGTGGCCCTGAGGCTTAGATGGCAGGCAGCACACGCCCAGCCCCACCCAGGATGGCAGCGGGGACCCCCCTCCCCCCCCCACCCCCCGCCCCGGTGCCTCAGGGACAAACCTGGGAGAACTGAGCGAAAGTGCGGTCTGCCAGCATGGGCACATGCCCCAGAAGCTCATGGCAGCAGTCCCTGTGGGGGTGGGGAGAGGGGTGGCGCTGGGGGTGGGGAGAGGGCCCGGCCGCCCGTCCCTGCCCCGCGTCTCTGCTTGGCCCCGAGTGGAGAGGCAGGGGCGGGGCCCACTCACGGCTCGGGGGAGTGCATGGGCGAGGAGGCGTGCCGGATGTACTGGGTGCACTGGAACA
>PJEM01016611.1:0-25150 GCA_004023845.1 Helogale parvula | reverse complement strand
AGAGCGACCAGAAGACTTAGACGCAGGACTTCGGGCGACGGGCGGCCCGCGGCCCGGGTCGCCAGTCGGGGCGAGGGGGACGTGCCCCTCGCCCCCAGCTGCTCTCCGAGGATGGCGCCGCCGGCTGAGTGAGGGAGGCGGCGCGCAAGACTTCCCCGCCCGGACCTCTTGTCTTTGCGGGGAAGATGTACGAGAGTGTGGAAGTGGGGGGACTCACCCCCACCCCCAATCCCTTCCTGGTGGTGGATTTTTATAACCAGAACCGGGCCTGTTTGCTCCCGGAGAAAGGGCTCCCCGCCCCTGGTCCCTACTCCACCCCGCTCCGGACTCCGCTTTGGAATGGCTCAAACCACTGTAGGTACCGGCCTCCCCTCTACCATTGTAGGAGCTGGGGCTGGGGGTGGGTGGTGGAGCCTCCACTCCCACCGGGGATGCGGGCCTGGGGCGCGGTGGGGGTCTCGTCTCTATTCTTCACTTTCCCCGTCTCTCTTGCTGAAACTCCGGTGCCCTTGCTAGACAATTGAACCCTCCCGAGTAACCCCTGGGTGCTATTTCTGTTATATTAGGGCTGAGGAACTTTAGAGGTTCCTTCCTTCAGGAAACATTTGTTCATCTGTTCTGCTACTTCTTGCAGGGGAAGTGAAGCCCTTTGCCTCCACTTTATATATCTTCTTGCTAGGAATCCAGTAGCTTCCCGGCAGAGTGGCCCTTTCTTCCACCTGGAGGGTGGGGTAAAGGACCTATCTGTGGGCTTATCTGCTCCAGGAGGAGGGGCCTCCTTCCCAGATCCCACCCGTCAACGCCTAGAGGAGAGCCCCCTCCCGTGCAACAGCTGCTGCCCCCAGCCCTTGCCCTTGTGTCATTAGAGTCCCTGTCAGGGAAGCACTCTGTCTTTGGTGTTGGCAGTGGGGTGTGGCAAGAAGGGGCAACTTCTCACACCCGTCTGCTGTCCTAACCAACCCTTAACGTAGGGGGACGGCACCTATCCATATGAGGGTTGCACTGGGCCGGGACACTTGGCTGGTATCTTTGAGGTTTCTGTCCCAGGAATGGAAGGGAGAGGCTGCTCTTGTGGAAAGAAGCCCTCCCTCCTAATCCTAAACTGGTTTGTTCTCTGGGAATGAGTTTGTTTTTTGTGGGTCTAGGGCTGCTCTGGAAATGCGGGATGAGTTCCCTGCCAATCCAGCTGTGTCCTTTTGTTACTCTGTTTTCACTTAGGGATAGGGGCAGGCACTGGGCTGACCCTAAGAGGGGCGGCTGAGCCCTGGAGCCCTGGCAGCCCACTCACCTTCCCGCTGTCCTCCGTCTGGGTTCGGGGCTCCTCTTGAAGGGAGGGGCTCCGTGCACCCTCGGGAGCTGTGAGTGCCTGGGGTGCACACCTGGGCGTGTTCATACCCAGCTGTGAGGTAGTGTACCTGGGCGGGAGGGAGCCGGCGCTAGAGAGCTATTGTTACCTGGCTCGGGTTTCTTCCCTTTCCCAGCTCGGGGTTCATCTCTTTGCCTGGGAGGAGGGGTAGAGACGGTCTCTGGGGGCCCAGCAGATTGGAGGAGGTTGAAGGGCAGCCCCCAGCCCCTCCGCTCTAGGAAGAGAGACCCGAAATGGAGAGACACCCCACCTGGGTCCCTCCCAGAGCCACCTCTGGGAGCTTTTCCTATTGTCCTGCCCCCTGACCTTTGCCTCTGGGGCCCGAGTGGCTGGGAGGCTGCTGGCCATGGATGGTGGGAGGGGGTGTGTGTGAGTGGTGTGTCGGTTGACTTTGGCCCAAGGGGAGACGTAAGAGGTGTGACACCAGTACCCTTTTTCCCCACTCTCCACAGCTGGAGCAAGGTGTTCCCCCCCAGTGGGATAATTGGGGCACGGCTGTCGCGGTCACCTCCTCCACCACCTTGGCTGCCTGTGCCAGAAGACTAGGGGGAAGCTGGGATCAGAGACCTTGGGTTCTACCCCCATCTCTTCCTTCACCCCATGGGGGCAGCTCAGCTCTCCCTTGACCCCAGACTGGTTGGGGAGGAGGAGCATAGAGTCCCCGCAGGCCTTCGGTTTGGTGAGGCTGGGGATGGAGAAGTGGAGGGCTGTTTCCCACACCCTCTCTGGGGTTAGGTAGAGCTAGAGGTCTGGACTCCACTGTTCCCATGGTCCCTTTGTAGGTGTGTGCATGTGTCATCGGTGGGGGTGCCAGTGGGCTCAGCCCCAGAGCTGTAGTCTGGGCGTTGTTCTAAGGCACAGGTAAGACCTGGAGGATTCTGGTGGTGACTTGACCCTGTTGTACACCGTGTCACACCACTGTCTTGGGGAGGAACCACTTGGTGTGTGTGGAGGTCCTGTGGTGACGGGCCCTCCAGCCAGCTCACCCAAATTCTCCACTGCCTCCTGCCACCTGCAACCCACCATGGGAGGAGAGTGCATGCTGGCTGTGGAAGTAGACCCTTGCAATTTTGCAGGGCCCTGGGGACCTCGCCTCCCTCCCCAGAGACCCTACTGGGGGGGCACTGGAGAATAAGGGGTACTCAGGATGCGGCTCCCCATCTGTCCCCCACCAATCTCACAGCTCACGCCTCCTCCCGCTCCCAGACGTCCAAGAATGTGAAGCACGTGGATGCCCCTGGTGGGGGGAGGGGGAGAGATGCTTATCGGGGCATAGGGCTAGGGGCCTCCTTCCGCCCGTGCTACACCCAGAGCCACCCCACCCTCCCTCGAGGGGAGGGCGGAGGTGTTACAGGGGAGGGCCCTGTGCCCCCTCCCCAACTCTCCCCAGGGGCTGCGAGGGGAGCTGCGGTGCAGCGGGCGCCAGCTGGATTGGGAGGGGAACCGCTGGCCGGGGGCCCGGCTGATTTCCTGCTGATCTCCTCCAGGAAACCGGCCCCTTGTGCGAGCCTGCGAACGGCTCTGGGGCGTGGGGAATCCGGAGCGCTGTGCCTCCTGCCTCCCGGCCTCTGCCCGCCCAGGGCGGGGGAGGGGCACCTGGCGGTGCTGGCGGGAGGGGATGCCTGGCTTCCTGGGCCGGTGCCAGCCCTCAGAGGGGCCATGAGACTTGGAGCCGAGAAGGTGTGGTGCACCTTCTCCTGCAGGAAGAGGAGAGATTTGTGGGCTGGGGCCTCTTGGGAGGGTGAAGGGCCAGGCCCTGGCAGTGCTTTCCCCAGAGGTCCGGTATGCAGACGTCAGGCTTGAGTCCTAACTCCTGCCAAGGCCAGGAGGGTCCCAGAGTACACCCCCACTCCCCACCCCCAGCTTCCCTAGGCTGCTGGTCAGAGACTGGGGAGGTGGAGACTGAGCCAGGGCTCTGGGTTCAAAGGGCACAGTGCAAAACCTCTAAGCTGTTACCTGGGTGACAGGTGGGGATGTGCTGGGTGTGGGGGTGCAGAGCATGCTAGAGCCTCAGAGGCAGCCAGCGGCAGTGGGGTGGGCTGCAGGGAGGGCTCTACAGACCTCACCCAGCCCAGACTGTAGCTCCCCTCTCGGCTCATCCTCCCCATCCTGCCAAAAAAACGATTTTAAAAAGTACGTGCTTTTAAGTTCTGTAAACACCCTCTGGACTTTGCCTTAGCTCCAAATTTCTTTGGGCCTTTGCCCCTTTGGTCAACCTTAGAGCTGTCTGTCCCTCATCATGGTATCCTGTGTGTCTCCCTATGCCCTCCCTCTGCCCCACTCTGTACCCCAAAGCTTCATCTGTCCTTTTTACTCTCCTTTCTGGTCCATTTTAGAGGTGGGACCTTGGAGAGGTGGGCCCAGGGCAAAGGGTGGATGCGGAGGGCAGGGGAGGGGAGAGTGGTGCCTTCATCCTCTGCTTATTGGAAAGCAGGCTGGGATTCTAGGCCATGGTCCCCCCACGCCCCCTTGTCCTTGACATCCCCCCACCACCAGTCTGGATTGTCTATTGTTACTTCTTTTACGTCTTGGAAAAAGTTAGCACAACAAAGAGCTCCTTTGTCGCTCACCCCTCTGCCTCCTGGCCTCACCCAGGCCCCCCAACTGCCCCCCCCCGCCCCCCCCGCCCAGCAGCTGTTCTCAGGCCTCTCGCCTGTCTGATTTGCTTGTCTGGTCTCTGGGAGGGTGAGGTTGGCGGGGGGGTGGGGGTGGGGGAACCAGGCCAGGGCAGTTCAGTGTTGGGGTGAGAAGCAGAGGGCCCGGGGAGGTCAGTGAAGAGGCTGTGGACTGGTGGCGGTATGGGCACCCACTATTTTGTTACTGCAGCCTGGTCTCTGGGCACAGACAGGGGCATGGGACCACAGCAGTGCTGGTCAGCCAGGCTGACCAGGGAAGTGGTGCCCAGGGCCTGCAAAGAGCCAGGAAAGCCCTGCCAAGGTTGTTGGCCTGGTTCCCTGTCATCAGCCGCCTGGCAGCCCCTGATGTGTCTGCAGGTAAAGGAGAAGGGGGTCATATGCAGCCAGCCCCCAGTGTCCAGCTGCTGCTTTCCTCTGTGCCTGGACTTTGGGGCCTTGTGATTCATGACTGTAAGGTGCTTGGACCAGGAGCTGCTCTGAGCTCCTTTGAATTCCAGAACCTTGTGTGCTAGAGTTTGGGATGAGACTAGGTAGGATTCTGGGGTGTGGGAGGAGGCCGGGATCCACCTACTCAGGGAGGCATCCTTGCCCCTCCTTGGTGGACAAGTAGACCCTGCAAAGGCCTCTGGGGGATGCCGGGTGGCACCTTGGGAATCTGGGATTGCCTTGGGTCACAGCTCTCATCCAGCATAATACACCCCCAGCTGCCTGGGCTTTGGTCAAAGACAGCCCCCACCCAGCCCAGCTCTGTTCTGCCTGGGGGCCAGGCACTGGGGAGGATTTGGCTAGTGGGGGCTGCCCCTGTTGGCTGGGTCCCCCCCACCTCTTGGAGCTGAATAACCAGAGGGGAGGAGGGTAGTAACCCGGACATGGTATTGAGGGCAGACAGACGCAGCATTGATAAGAACAGATGCCCTTTTGTCATGCTGCTTCCCCCCCTAGACAGGGGTCACCTAGAGCAGTGGGCTTCCGGGGCCAGAGGGACTCTTCTCCCTTCCTCCAGTGGTCCCCCTGCTTATCTCAGGGGAATCCCCACCTGCTCTGCTCCAACACTGATGACTCCTCTTTGCACACCCTGCTTTAGGTCCCTGGCCAGGGGATTGTTTAGGTGGAGGAGGGGCCTTGGCTGCTGGCTGAGGGGCGGAGGAGGGGGGGAACGGAAGCAGAGGGGGTGGGGGAGTGGCCGCTTTGAATATCCTGTTGACCCCAGTTTCCTCTGCCCCCAGCTTGTGTCCTCTTCCTTCCCTCCTCATCAGGCTTTAACTCCTTCCTAACTTGGGGGAGATGGGGTCAGAGCTTGAAAGCCAGGCTGACTCTGACCCCCAAGTGTAGCCATGTCTGCATACAAATCTGATGGTTTATCCCCTGATCTTTCTGGTTTTGATGGTGGGTTGCTGGGGGAGTAGGCAGGAGTGATGGGGTGCTGGAAGCTTCATTGGCAGCCTCATTCTCCAAGTTTGGCTGAGAAGTCCCTGCTTTCCTGAGATTGTCCCTGCCCCAGAGTGAGAGCGCAGGGGGCAGTGGTGAGGGCTGGGAGAGGCAGGGTGGGTACGGTATTAGGGATGGTGACCTGGGTCTCTAACTGCCCCTCCCCTCTTCTCTCTCTAGCCATTGAGACCCAGAGCAGCAGTTCCGAAGAGATAGTGCCCAGTCCTCCCTCGCCGCCCCCCCTTCCCCGCATCTACAAGCCTTGCTTTGTCTGTCAAGACAAATCCTCAGGCTACCACTATGGGGTCAGCGCCTGTGAGGGCTGCAAGGTGAGTTGCGGGGGTCTCTGGGAAGGACAGTCCTGATCAGATAAATGGGCTATCCCCACTGCCTTGTCCTGGAGTACGCTGCACGGTGGGGCGAGGGGGGATGTCTTTGAAACTGCTGCCCTTGGGGCGCCTGGGTGGCTCAGTCGGTTAAGCATCCGACTTCGGCTCAGGTCATGATCTCACGTTCGTGGGTTTGAGCCCTGTGTCCGGCTCTGTGCTGACAGCTCAGAGCCTGGAGCCTGTTTCGGATTCTGTGTCTGTCTCACATCTCTGGTCCTCCCCTGATCATGCCGTCTCTGTCTCTCAAAAATAAATAAAAAAAAGAAAAAGAAAAAAAAATTATAAGACTGCTGCCCTTGCTTCCTTCTGGGTAGAAGATAGCAGATCCTTGGAGGAGAGGAAGACTGCATTAGAACCTTCCCACAGATGCTCAGGAACCCCCCCAACCAGAGGTCCCCCCTTTGCCTGAGCCCCTCTCTGTCTCCATCCTCTAGCCGGCAGGGCATACGCTCCCTCTGCTGCCACCCAGGTTGCCATAGTGAGCTGGCTGCCAACTGGGTCTTGGCGAGGGATCCAGGAGGCCTGCCCCCAGTGGCCCTGCCTGAACCTCACCATGGCAGCCTGTCATGTTCGGAGCAGACGCCCTGCCTTGGCCTCTCCTTTAGGTGCCCATGCTGTGGGCTCCCAGGGGTCTGACTGGATTTCCCTTTGCCTACGTTAGGCCCCAGAGTGCAGAGGTGGCTGCCACCTTCCTGATGGCCGTGGACATGGCTTCTTCCCCTCTCCCTAGTGCCTGAGCCTCTGTATTGGCTCCTTCCCTAGAGATAAGGGCTCAGAAGCTGCACGGCTTTGAGGTGGCTGCCCCTCAGCATAGAGTGTGGGGCAGAGAAGGGCAAAGCACAAGGCTTTGGATGTGTGTGTCCACCTGTCCTGTCTGGTTGTTCCCAGTTTGTCCCTGGTTGCTTGTCTTTGGTCAGCCTGTGTGCAGCCCCTGACCAGCCCAGGTCTGCCTGTGATCACGGACATCTGCCTGGTCGGTGACCATGTGTCTTGCTACCTTAGTCCTGATCACATGTGCATCCCACCTCTGTGGCTGACCTGTGATGGCCTCTTTCCCCTGTGCTCTTGAGCCTGAGGCTGTGGGTTCCAGAGCCCTGCCTCCCTCCCTCTAGTCCCCCTGCCCCTTTTCCTGACGCCTGAGCAGCCCTGAGGTGCTTCTCCTCGGGAGGGAGGAAGCCAGGCGTGTGGGGGCCACTGCCCACCTGCAGTGTTGAGGCAGGTGCTAGGATTCTTTTGGGGGTTTCCTTTTCGGACTGTTTTCTTCACCTTGTCGGGTGTGCCCCCAAAGGCTTGGGACAGCAGCCGGCATGGCCCTCGGCCCCCAAGGCTGGGGCCACAGGCCTGCACCGCTCCCACCGAGGGTTCAGCTGACCTGACTCCTTTTCCTCCATACCCAGGGCTTCTTCCGGCGCAGCATCCAGAAGAACATGGTGTACACGTGTCACCGGGACAAGAACTGCATCATCAACAAGGTGACCCGGAACCGCTGCCAGTACTGCCGGCTGCAGAAGTGCTTTGAAGTGGGCATGTCCAAGGAGTGTGAGTGCCCGGGTGCCAGGAGCCGGCGCCGCATTAGGCAGGGACTGACGTGCTCCTGAGAGGCCATGGGACGAGGGACGGGTGGATCGTGTGCGTGAACGGGAGCGCGCATGCCCATGGTGGGATGTGTGGGCTCGTGCTTGAAGACCGTTTGTGTACAGCTGCAGGGACCTGTCTGTCTAGCCAGCTTGTGTCCGAGTGTGGGCAGCCATTCCCTCTTGCATGTGGGTGGCTGTGTGTGCTCCCACACGTGTGCACTCGTGTGTGCTTCCAGTCCGTGCTTAGCTTTGGGGCGGGGCTCAGACATACCCGGCGAACTCTGGATCATGCACCTTAGGGGAGGGCTTGCGCTGAGGGGTACTGGCTGGTATTTGTGTGTTGGGGGTGGGGAGTTGCGTGGCTGGCACAGGGAGCCATTGTCTGGTGAATCCTGGGACCTAGAGTTGGAAAAGAGCACTGGGACTTCTCAGGTCCCGGAGGAATGGGGGTTTCCAGTTTGGGCTCAGCTGAGGCGCAGTGGAGGGAGGGAGGGAGGGCTGGACAGGGAGACCCTCTTGTGTTGAATCATGGGTGTTGCCGTGGTGACTGGTGATTGATGATGTCAGAGATAAATGACGCTGACAGACGCCTCCTTGTCTGCGTGGCCGTTGCCATGGAGCCTGAGCCTTGGGGGATGGGGTGGGGGAGGGGGCTGCGGACCCCCGAGCCCTTTGTGGGGAGGGCAGTGGAAGAGGGAAGTGGGGAGGGCATGTGGGGGGGCACAAGGAGCCCCAGATAGGAGCGGAGGGGCCCTGCCAGCAGCCTGTCACCTCCTGCCATGGGAGACAGAGGACGCGTGGTCTGGCACCTAGGAAGTGGCAGCTCTGCACTGTGGAGTGGGTGACAGCCTGGGACCCTTCCCTGCAGGGCCCGGCACCACCACCTCCCACTGCTTCTGCCACCTTCCACTCCCAGAGCTTTTCAGCGCAGAAGGCCCAGGGTGGGGACCCCCTCTCCCTCCCATCATCAGCTCCCCCTTTCCCTCCCTCCCTCCTCCTCTCCGGCTGCTCTGTGCCCCGGAGCTGAGCAGCTGCCATTTCAATAGAATTAAAGCTTCCGAATGATAAACGTCTTGTCACAGCTGCAATTTTCTCTTCCCAAATTATCCCCCCTCCACTCTCCCTCTCCCTCTCCCTCCTCTCCCTTGCACTTTATTGAATTTGCAGAATCGACATGAGTGATCTCCAAATTATGCCAGCTCCCCCCACCCCCACCCGCTGCCCCCTCCCCGAGCCCCCCACCCCCACCCTCTCTTCCTCTAGCGTCAGCAGCCGCCACCACTGGCCCTGTGAGTGATTGTGTGTCTGGGATAATCGGCTGGTAACGACCCCATCGCTTCTTTAAAGCCGAGTGGTGTGTGCGGCTCAGCGCCCCTGGTGATTTGTCAGCTCCCCCGGCTAATGGGCCGAGAGATTCTCTCGCCTGGCCCCCACTTTCAGGCTGGGGAGCTGCTCAGAGCCAGCCCCAAGGACCCCCAGAGAGACTGCTGCCAGGGGGGCTGGGGGCCAGCAGAGGCAGGAACCGGTCCTTCCTGGAAGCAGAGGGAGTCGGGGGCAGGGGAGGCAGAACACAGAGCTGGGAGCATCCGCACACTTGCTTTCAGCCCTGGACACTTACACACCTGGAGTGTGGGCTGGTGTGGCTGTGGGAGTACAGGGGACACCGGTTGGCCAAGGGTGTGTGTGCTGTAGTCACGTGCTGGGGCAAGACTTGACGTGTGGGTGGTGGGCGTGGAGGGGTGGGCTGGGTGCTGGCACCTTACCTGCCTGTGCACTCGTATGTGCATGGTCACATGTGCACGCCCGTGTGTGTGCGCTCCTGTGTGCGTGCGCCGGGCCTGCCTGGGTGACTTCCATGGCAGCCAGCGGCTCTGGTAGGAGGAGCTGGGGCAGGGACAGGCTGCTGCCCGCACCTGCTGTAACCCCAGCCTCTGCCCTCCACAGCTGTGAGGAACGACAGGAACAAGAAGAAGAAGGAGGCGCCCAAGCCCGAGTGCTCCGAGAGCTACACGCTGACACCCGAGGTGGGGGAGCTCATCGAGAAGGTGCGCAAAGCGCACCAGGAAACCTTCCCTGCCCTCTGCCAGCTGGGCAAATACACTACGGTATGGTTCCCCCCGGCCTGGCAGGGTGGGGCACACCTGGTGCCACGGGGCCCATCTCGCCCCTCCTCACCTGGGCCTGCGGCCCCATGTCCTCCCTTCCCCACTTCTCCTTCCTCCTGCTGCCTCCTGATCCAGGGGCTCTCAGGAAGGGAAGTGGGTGGAGGGTAGGCCTGTGGGGGCAACGGAGCCAGGCTGAGAAGGGCTACTTGAGGAGAAGGCCCTCACTGTCCCCCATCCCTCCCAGAACAACAGCTCAGAGCAACGTGTCTCTCTGGACATTGACCTCTGGGACAAGTTCAGTGAACTCTCCACCAAGTGCATCATTAAGACTGTGGAGTTCGCCAAGCAGCTGCCCGGCTTTACCACCCTCACCATTGCCGACCAGATCACCCTCCTCAAGGCTGCCTGCCTGGACATCCTGGTGAGGGCCTGCCCCCTGCCCACTTGGGCACTGCCCCCAAGTCCTTGGAGAAGGTCCTGTCACTCAAAATAACCACCCTCCCGAACACACATCTGGAATCCATTTATTCAAATGCCCACCACCTAGTGTCCACCTTCCGTCCCCCCAATGCGTTCAACTGTCCCCGTAGCCGCTCGGCACCTGGATGTGCCATGCTTCACCGAATCACCTATACATGCATCCATCCACGCTCGCCCCATCTTTCCACTAAACCTTTCACCCCACCACCCATCTGCCCACGTCTTCAGTCTAATAAAGATTCAGGACCCTGTGTGGCCAGGCCTTGAGCTGGGTGTCAGGACCAGGGATGAACAAAACACCAGCCCCAGTCTTGGGAACCTTCTGTAGGTGGAGGCAGCAGATATGTAAACAGAGGTTATAAAACTGTGCTGAGTGCTGGCTGGAGATGGGGGAGGGCTGTCCCAGAGTCAGGGCTGCTGGGCCTCAGGGAAGGTGTCCCGGAGGAGGGGGTATCTCGGGTTGTGTCAAAGGGCTCTAACTTGTTGGAGGGCTCTAACTTAGGAACAGGGTAATGAAGGCCCAGGGGGATGTGAGACCAGCCGGGTTTAAGAGATTACAGGGCATTTGGTGGGGCAGAGGGTGGCTGCGCTGAAGGCAGGATGTGTGTGATGGAGACTGTCACAGCAATGGCTGGAAGGACTCTCCTTGTCATCCCTGATGGGCTCAGCTCACCTGTCCCCTCTTGGCTACTTCCAGGGTAGGGGAACCTGGGAGGTGACAAGGCTTGGAGCTTCCTGGTAGGGGTGGGGTAGGAGGAGCAGAGTGTGGCATCTCTGGGTAGTCTCCTGTCCCCGTGCCCCAGATGCAGGAGTTTCACACCTGGATCAGGGTTTGAAATGGTTGAAGCTGATACACATTTATGGAATTCTGTTGGGAACCGAGTCCTGGGAACTGTAGACATGAACCTGCTATGGTCCTTGCCTCCTGAAAACTCTAGTTTCCCTCTAAATTCTCTTCATGAATGAAGACCAGATGATCTAGATCTGCACTGTTTGATACAGTAGCTGCTTGCTGTTTGTGGCTCTTTAAATTTAATTAAGATTAAACTTAGTTCAGTTCCTCAGTGGCACTTCAAGTGCCCAATGGTTACATTGTGGCTGGTGGCTACTGCTTGCACAGTGCAGACCTAGGATGTTTCGGTCACTGCAGAAGGTTCTAGAAGGTTGTGTCCGACAGCACTGGTTTGGCCACCTGCCAGATGATCCTGTGGGGGATGCTGGTACTGGAAGTGCTGGAGGGATGGGGGTCAAGTCCCTGAACCCGTGCATCCTCTGCACCCAGATCCTGCGGATCTGCACGCGGTACACACCCGAGCAGGACACAATGACCTTCTCAGATGGGCTGACCCTGAACCGGACCCAGATGCACAATGCCGGCTTCGGCCCCCTCACGGACCTGGTCTTCGCCTTCGCCAACCAGCTGCTGCCCCTGGAGATGGATGATGCGGAGACTGGCCTTCTCAGTGCCATCTGTCTCATCTGTGGAGGTTGGCAGGGGGCAGGCCCAGGGTGGTGGGGCAGCCCCCAGAGTCTCTTCCAGGGAGAAGCCCAAGGTCAGATCAGAAAGGGACCTTGGCGGGCCGCCGGGGTGGCTCAGTCGGTTAAGCGTCCTGCTTCGGCTCAGGTTATGATCTCACTGTTGTGGGTTCGAGCCCCACATCAGGCTCTGTGTTGACAGCTCAGAGCCTGGAGCCTGCTTCAGCTTCTGTATCTCCCTCTCTCTCTGACCCTCCCCTGCTTGCGCTCTCTCTGTCTCTCAGAAATAAAAATTGAAAACATTAAAAAATATTAAAAAAAAAAAAGAAAAAGAAAGGGACCTTGGCCTCTGTCAGGCCCCTCTCAGAGGGGCAGACTGAGAACCCAGAGGGGCAGGACTTGGTCGCGGCCATGCAGCAAGGGAGTGGTGGTGGAGACCTGAACTCTGGTTCCCTGGTTGTGGGCGGTGCTCCTTCTGGGGAGCTTAAGAGCGAAGGCTCGAAGGTCAGACCACTCAGGTTCAAATTCTGGACAGCTTGTGACCTTGAGCAGTTGTTGAACTTCACTGAGCCCCTGTTTCTTTAAAATGGGGCAATAATGGTCTCCACCTCATAAAGTTGATGGGGGGGATTTAAGAGGGTAATAAATAAGCACAGTGTGCCTACAGTAAGGCCCAGTAAATGTTGGCTACTGTTATTATTTTATTGTTAGGAGTTTCGACATACTGTGCTGGTGTCCATAATGATGGGCGGGAGTGAGACCTACCTGGGCATTCTCCCTCTGCCTGAGGAGGCACTGCCTGTGTTCAGGGGGCCTGTCCTTATAAATTGGGCTGTCAAGAGAGGGCCCTGGACCAGCCCCACCTCAGTTCTTCTCTGCTCACATTTAAGAGCCTCTTGGGGCCTTTCTCACAGCACAACGGGCCCCCATCCCCTGCCCTGTAGGGGGAGGTCCCAGGAGCAGAGACACTTAGCCTGTAGCCTGGGCAAGCGCGCCCTCCCGTGGCCAAGGCTGGGAGCGCAGCTGTGCGCCTTGCTTCTCGGGGCAGCTGCTCAGTGGGGCATCTGCTTCCTCAGACCGGCAGGACCTGGAGCAGCCAGACAGGGTGGACATGCTTCAGGAGCCGCTGCTGGAGGCGCTGAAGGTCTATGTGCGGAAAAGGAGGCCCAGCCGCCCCCACATGTTTCCCAAGATGCTGATGAAGATCACAGACCTGCGAAGCATCAGTGCTAAGGGTGAGGCTCCTGCACCTGGAAGGATGCCCTGTGTGTCTGCCAGGGCTGGACCCCGACACCTGGCCCGGGACCCACTGCCCATGCCGAGTCCGGCCCCCCACTTATGAGCCAACATGCCATGTCTTTGGACCCAGGACGATGCCCCCACTCACCTGGACTTCACCGTGCCCAGGTGACCTGCCTGTGAGCTCTAAGACAGCAGTGTCACTTCTGCGTGGCGGTTGAGGGCATACAGACCCTGTGGGTGTGTGTCCTTGAGCAGGTCGCTTAACAGCTCTGAGCCTCTTCCCCTCAGGATAAGTAATGGTGTTTACAGAATTGTTTTGAGGTGTCAGTAGGCAAATGCATAACACTCAACCCCTCAGAAAGGGCCCAGCGTCAACCCCAGGCAGTCTGACCCGAGTTTGGAAACACCGCTGCCCCTAGACCTGGGGGCCTAGGAGAGCTGGCTTATATCGCAGAGCTGAGCCCCGAGCTCAGTCCACAGTGGATGCTGATACTGGTAGTACCAGTCCGCCCACCCCTGCGCCCTCCGTCCCAGAGCTTTGGGGGGCGGAGGGGCTGACCTCTGTTCCTCCTCTCCCACAGGGGCTGAGCGGGTGATCACGCTGAAGATGGAGATCCCGGGCTCCATGCCACCTCTCATCCAGGAAATGCTGGAGAACTCCGAGGGCCTGGACACTCTGAGCGGACAGCCGGGGGGCGGGGGGCGCGATGGGGGCGGCCTGGCCCCCGCCCCCGGCAGCTGTAGCCCCAGCCTCAGCCCCAGCTCCAACAGAAGCAGCCCGGCCGCCCACTCCCCGTGACCGCCCGTGCCCCATGGACACAGCCCTCGCCCCATGCCCTGGCTTTTCTCTGCCTTTCTACCAACCATGCGACCCCCACCAGCCTTGCCCCACCCCCAGCTGTCCTCCCTTTCCTGGGGGACAGGAGGGAGGAGGCGGCGACTCTTCAGATGGAGGCCCGGGTGCAGATGGACTGGCTGCTCCTGCAGCCTGGGCAGCCTGGGCTGACGTCAGGGGCAAGGTCGCGAACTGAGTGAGGACCCCTGGGCCTGGGCCTCAGGACGGAGCCTGGGGGCCTGGTGTTCATCAAGACAGCCCTCTGCCCCCCATGCCACATCTTCATCACCAGCAAATGCCAGGACCTCTCCCATACTCAGAACCCGCAAGCCATTGCCCCCCGGTCGGGAAACCCCCCCCTGCCTCGGTTGGTGACAGAGGGGGTGGGCCAGGGGTGGGGGGTTCCCCCTGTACATACCCTGCCATACCAACCCCCAGGTATTAATTCTCGCTGGTTTTGTTTTTAATTTTTTTTTGTTTTGATTTTTTTAAATAAGAATTTTCATTTTAAGCACATTTATACTGAAGGAATCTGTGCTGTGTATTGGGGGGAGCTGGATCCGGAGCCGGAGGAGGGTGGGTCCTGGGAGAGGGGAGTGGCTCAGAAGGGGCTCTCACTCACTCTCCATGTCCCTGCACCCCCTAGCCCTCCTCCCCAGCCTTTTCCTCCTCAGTTTTCTCTTTAAAACTGTGAAGTACTAACTTTCCACGGTCTGCCTCCCCTTCTCCCTCTGCCTAACCACTGGGCGTGGACGGTTCCCGGCAGCCCTTGAAGGAGGGGGCTCCCCAGGAGAGACAGGGCAGGGGCAAAGCAAGGCGGGGGGTCCTCAGAACATCCATGTGTGTGTGTCTCAGACCTGTGGCCTTGGCAGAGCTGCCTCCCCCTCAGGGCTCATGTCATCAAAGCCCTCCAGCCCCCCACTGTGAAGGGGCTGGCCAAGGGGTTCAAGCCACCCCTGTTCCCCAGCCTCACAGCCACCAGCACTGCTCCCAGGGCCCCCAGGCGCACACATGTACACACACACGCACACGCACACACACACACACACAGCCGACAGATGGGTGGACACACACTTGGCCTGAGTTCCTCTGTTTCCCTGGCCTGCCCCACCCCCACCCCATACCCGCGCCCCCTCCTTGCCCCGCAGGACGGGCCTACGGGGGGTCCCCTCCCCTCACCCCCGGCACCCCCAGGCTGGGGGAGCTGGTTCTGCCCTGCCCTCCTTGCCCCGGGGTTGGGGTCTCATCCCCCCAGAGCCCGCTGGTGCACCTGTTACTGTTGGACTTTCCACTGAGATCTACTGGATAAAGAATAAAGTTATATTTATTCTACACATGCCTCAGAGTCTCACTTCCTCGCTCTTGGTGTGTGGGCAGGGGCTGGGGGCCAAGCTGCCTTCGGAGCCTGCCTTGCTGTGCTGGGGACTTGGTGGAACAAGAAGGCCCTGCCCTTGGGAAGCCCTCTGTCTAGGCGTCTACACAACACGTGTCAGGATGCTCCAGGCTGAAGGTGGGGAGGGCAGAGGAGAAGCTGTTTGAGGGAAGAAGCCAGCTCCAGCTCTCTGGGAATCTCAGTCTGAAGGAGGAAGCCAGCTTCTGCCTCCAGAGAGTCCTGAGCCCTTGGAAGCCAGAGGTTGGGTCTGATGGTCCCCAAGTGGCAGAGGAGCTCTAATTTGCACTTGACCTTCAGAGGTAGCAGTTGACAGGGTCACTTGGGTCAGGAGCTTCTGGAAACCTGATAAGAACACTTAGAAAACCGGTCCATCCATCCCTTACCTCCAAGAGGGACTGTCCTGCCCTCCCCTGCCTCCCCCTTAAGCCACTCTATAGGTAGGAGTCACAGAGGACAGGCTGCAGGAGGACCTGAATGCTCCTGGTTGAAAGGACCAAGAGTGGCAGGCCTGTAGGGTCATCAGAGACCAATTTTGTGCACGTTTCACACTCTACATATCAAAGTCCAGAGAGAGCAGTGCCCTTGCCCAGGATCACAGCAAATTCATGGCAGATAGGAGACCAGTACTCAAGGCTCCCACCTCTCAGCTCGAAGTCTTTCCTGGAGTCTTGCCCCCGCACTGAGGTCTGAGGGTTCCAGGGAGGTGGAAGTGGAGGCTTTGTCTGGGTTGGGTTAGCAGGGTGCCTGGGCAGGAGGAGTTCCTTCCATGGGGGTCTGCCTGCCATTTCTACTTCAGCCACTAGGTGGCAGCAGCTCCTCACTTATCTGGCCGTCTTGGGCGGTCTGTGCGCGGGGAGTCAAGGGTTCTCTTCCTCCAGCAGCTATTTTCCAACAGTTCAGTATGTTGATGCTTGGACATAATTGCATGGCAGATAGGACAGTGATCTATAATTGCTTGTACTTTTTTCTTCTATAACGTTTATTTTTATTTATTTTGAGACAGAAATAGAGAGCAAGCGGGGGAAGGACAGAGGGCGCAGGAGACAGAATCCCAAGCAGGATCCTTGGTCGCTGGGCAGAGCCAGAAGCAGGGCTTGAACTCACTAAGCGTGAGATCATGACCTAAGAACGGTTTGACGCTTAACAGACTGAACCACCCAGGTGCCACTGATTGCTTCTACTTTTAATTAATAATTGGGATTTAAAAAAATAATAATAATTGGGATTTAAAAGAAGTCAGATGGTTGGAAGCTATTCTGTAGAAGAAGCCTGGTAAACTTATTTTTTTTTTTTAGAGAGAGAGAGGGTGGGCATGAGCAAGGGGCAGAGAAAGATGGGGAGGGGGAGAGAGAGGGAGAGAGAGAGAATCCCACGCAAGCTCTACACAGTCAACGAGGAGCCTGTGGCAGCTTGAGCTCACCTGACGGAAGGTTGGAGCTCACAAATCGTGCGATCAAGACCTGAGTCAAAGTCAGATGCCTAACTGACTGAGCCATCCAGGCACCCCAAGAAGCCCAGGAAACTTAAGGAGTATGAGTGAATGTTGAAATGAAAGCTGCCAATGTTTAATAAAACCATGCAAAAAAAAATCCCCAACCACAACCCTAATGTTTTACCTGTGAAACAGAATCAGGTTTTGGGCTCAGGGAGTCATGTAGAGGCTTTTCACGATGTGACCATCCAGTGGGACATTCTAAAGTCATGTGTGCAATTTCTTTTTTCTCCCTCTCTCTCTTAAGTAATCTCTACATTCAACTCGGGACTCCAAGTCACAACCTCAAAGCCACAACCCTGAAGTCAGGGGCACCTGGGTGGCTCAGTTGAGCGTCCAACCTTGGCTCAGGTCATGATCTCGAGGTTCGTGAGTTCAAGCCCTGCCTTGGGTTCTCTGCTGTCACTGCAGATCTTTCTGCACCTCCCCCGCTCGCTCTCTCTCTACGCCTCCGCCACTTGCACACGTGTGCAAGCTCTCTCTCGCTCTCTCAAAAATAAATGAACATAAAAATAAATAAATAAATGAACATTAAAAAACAAACCCCAAATCAAGAGTCACCTGCTCTACCTGAGGCAGCCAGGCGCCCCCACGTGTGTTGCAGGAGGGCATCTTGGCACCTCGAGCCCCTGCCTGCCAAATGCCAACAGATTGCCTTCATCTTGACGACTATAGCAGTGGTCCCACAGTCACAAAATGCCCCCTTGGAGTTGTACCTTTGACACTGTGGCTTGAGGTTGCCCTCAGTGGCTCACAGTTCAACCACGGCACCAGTGACATTTTGGGCCCAGGGATTCTTTGTCGTGAGGGTCTGTCCTGTCCTTATATGTCTGCAGACATTGCCTAATGTCCCCTTGGGGGAAAACTGCTCCCAGTTGAGATTCCTTGCTGTGGGGTCTGATCGGCGCTGACATGTGCTTTGTACTGTCAGGGGAGACCGACCAAAGGATGACTGGGGTACAAGCTAAGAAAGGCGGTGACTAAGTCTTGGGCCCAAGGAGCACAGGGCATTTAACCAGGCTTGGGGCAAACTTCAGAAGGCTTCCTGGAAGAGGTGTCCCTTCCCAGCTAAAGGGGAAGGGGAAGAGTTAGCCAGCTGGGACACAGAGGTGATAGATAGCTTCATGTGATCAGAAACTGTCACCAACTCTGTGCTTTAACCATTTTGGTTGGAATGCTGGAAGAAGTGAACTGGAGAGGCTGGGATGGGCTCAGGCTAGGGCTGGCTCAGGAGCTGGACTTGCCGGCGAGGGTGATGAGAATGAAGGATTTCAAGCCAGCGAGTGAGCTGTTTGGACTGGAATTGCAGGGAGCGGAGCAGAAGCTGTGGGAGGGATTCCAGCCTCTGGTGACAGGGCTGACCCTGGGCAGCCCCTGAACGGATGAGAGTGGATAAAGGGAGGAAATACTTTGGCAGTAAAATGGGTGGGACCAGGTGATTGACAGGAAGTGAGGGGTGCTGGAGTAGTGGGTGGACGTGGCCTGGGTCGATGGAGATACCAGCACTGAGAGGGAAATTAAGGCAGTTTGATTGCATTTGAGGTGCTGGTGACCCCTACTCCCATCCCTCACTCTGCTCCAGCCACGATTGCCTCCTTGCTGGCCTTAAAAACCCCAGCACTTTCCTGCCTCAGGACCTTTGCACTTGCCAGCCCCTCCACCAGGAATGCACTTCCCAGAGCCAGCTTCATGGCTTGCTCTTTGCTACATTCTGTTTCGGTTTCACTCCTCAGGGACAGTCACTGTCTGCCCTTACTCTGAGCAATTCCCAGCGGTATATACTACATTCATTACCTGCTTTGTAAGACTCTGGAGGGCAGGTTTGTTCACCATTGGAGCCCAACATCTGGATCTACTCTGTTCAGTACAGCAGTCACTAGCCATATGTGGTGACTGAGTCTAGAAATGTGGCTGGTCCAAACTGAGATGTGCTCCAAGCATAAAATATACACCAGATTTCAAAGACTTCGTTAAAAAAAGAATATAAAATATCTCCTTAATACTTTTTTATATCGATGATGTGTTAAAATAATATTTTGGATATCCTGGGTTAAAGAAAATATTAAAATTAATTTCATGTGCTTCTTTTTACTTTTTAATGTGGCTAATGGAATATCTGAAGTCACACACGTGGCTCACATCGTATTTCTATTGCACGGTGCTGATCTCGAACATTGCCTGGCATATAGTATGTGCCCAACAAATATTTCTTGAGTGAATACATCTGGAGAACAGCTGCATATCCATATCTGAGTTTGTTGGAGATCCAGGCTTTGCACCCCTAATTGATCAACATCAGAGAGACGCTACTGCACACTGTGAATGAGTATAAGTGCTTGGGCCTCTGGGACACCTTTGGTTCCTTAGCAACACACATTTTACTAAGCACCTACTATGGGGCCATCGTGGAAGAGCGAGTAATGCCATCCAGCAGAAGTGCTCTGCCTGGGAAGTATGGGTGCCTTGGGTCATCTAGCTCTGACTTTAAGGTGGGGGTTGTTAGGGAAAACATCTGTTTATTTCCAAATGAGACCAAAAGACAGGTCGGTATTAGCTAGGGTGGGGAGGGGGCGCTGCAGAGAGGCTGCTCCAGGCAAAGAAACGGCGTGTTCAAACTGGTCACTGTGTTTGGAAGGAAGAGAGCGCTCGGTATGATTAGGAAGCCCGTGCAGCCAGGCTGCAGCAGGGCCGGACGGGGCAAGACTGCAGAAGCCTCACGCAGGTGCTGGACTTACCCTGATGACAGGGACCCCCCGGAGCGGGGTGGGGGGCGGGGAGACTGAGTAGGAGGACTATTTAGAAAGACCCTTCCAGCGCCTGTGTGCAGTGCAGGCAGGGGAGTCTAGGAAGAGGAGCGCAAGGAAAGGAGGACAAGGAGGGCAGGGCCAGGGACGCAGGAGAAAATCCGGCAGAGCGGGTCGAGGCAGCCTGCTCAGGAGGGTTGGACAAAGCCCAGGGTGCAGTCAGATGGTGGCCCCTGGATGTCACTTAGGGTCCGGGTGATCTTAGGCGAGGGAGGAAGACAGATGGGAGCAGAGAAGAGATGGAGGGGGACAAGAGGTGGCCGTGTAGGTGGCTCTTTATGTTCTCTGAGGAGGGAGGAGGGGGGTGGCTACAGTGAAACGCAGGGCCAGCGGCATGTTTCAGCGTGGCTTTCTCTTGAGGACTGAAGGGACTT
Organism: Helogale parvula; assembly: GCA_004023845.1. Classification (NCBI taxonomy): domain Eukaryota; kingdom Metazoa; phylum Chordata; class Mammalia; order Carnivora; family Herpestidae; genus Helogale; species Helogale parvula. The sequence continues at coordinate 5,553 of PJEM01016611.1, read as the reverse complement.
AGCCATGTTTAAGGACTGGGGGGAACAGCAGCAGGGTGAAGGGGTGAATCTAGAAGAGTCCTGCCTCTGACCCTACCGCCCACCCCTACTCTACCTCCATCAAAGGGAGGGCTTGGCCACCTGCCCAGGCCACAAGGTCAAGTGTGGATGGTGCCCACAAGCCCTACCACAGGGGGAGCTGCCCAGTGTGAAGGGGCACCTGCTTCCTCCCTCTGTGGGCTCCATCAAGAGGGGAGACCACCTGCAATGCCCCTGCAGGTAGGGAGGGAGCTGCTGTGGCTGCTGCTGGCATCGGGTCCTGACCACCCACGTGGTACATATCAGAGATCTGGCTCTGTCTCACACACGCAGGCGGGGCTCACCCAGGGCATACAGATGCCTGCAGACACAGACCCACGAACACACAGAGCTCCCATAGGATGTACACACGGCTCACACGCACGCAGGCACACACACAGAGCTCACGCCGGGTTTACATGTGCATGCGCACACACAGCTCGTGCCACACCTATATGTACGTGTGTGCCCACACACACGGAGCATACAGAGTCCACGCCTCATTCTGAACAAGGAGAGGCCCTCGGGATGCTGGTATCACAGTATTTTTTCTGGGCACCACCTGAACCTCCCCTTCCGGCTCTGCTGCGCGCTCCTCTCCTGCACGTTCTCTCAGCCCCAGGCCTTCCCTGCCACCTGGATCAGGGCAGCAAGGCCCTGCGGCAGTTCAATCTCCGCGCCCCCCTCCACCCAGGGCATCCAGGAAGTGCTGGGGACACTGCAGGGCAGGGTCCCGGGGACAGTTCTTGGGGAAGCACCTGCTGGCCGTCTCTAGATGGCCAGGTCCTGGCGGACCGTGGCGAGGGACGCCTTGCTGCGGCCGCTGCCGCCCTCGCTGTCGCTGGCCGTCGCCGGGTGCGGGTAGGCGGGGGGGCCGCAGGGGTCGGGGCGCGGGCGCCGGGAGGGCGGGGCCGGCAGCGGCGGCGGCGGCGGCGGCGGCGGGAGCAGCTGCTGCGCCTCCTCGCGCGCGCGGTGGCGGCGGCCGTCGCGCTCTGCCGCCTGGCGACCGCGTCCGGCGCGCGGGCGGCCCTTCCAGAGCAGGTGGCCCAGCTCGGCCACGCTGAGCAGCGCCGAGAGCAGCCCCACGGCGAAGTAGAAGAGCACGAAGACGGTCTTCTCGGTGGGCCGGCTCACGAAGCAGTCCACGGTGTGCGGGCACGGCGGGCCGGCGCACGAGAAGTGCGGGGCCACGCGGAAGCCGTAGAGCAGCGCCTGGGCCGCCAGGAAGGCCAGCTCGGCCAGCAGGCGCAGCGCCACGCTCAGCAGGTAGCAACGGCGGCGCGGGGGCGGCCCGGGCCCGGCGTCCGCGCCGCCCGCCTCCTTGCCGGCGCGGTGCACCGAGTAGATGACGAAGAGCACGGGGGGCGCCGAGAGCAGCAGGATGTGGAAGAGCCAGAAGCGGTAGTGGGAGATCGGGAAGGCGCGGTCGTAGCACGTCTGGCGGCAGCCCGGCTGCAGCGTGTTGCACACGAACTCCTCCTGCTCGTCCTCGAACACGGCGCCGCCCACCGTGGCCAGCACCAGGATGCGGAAGATCAGCATGACCACCAGCCACAGGCGGCCCACGAGCGGCGACTGCAGCTGCACGGCGTCCAGCAGCGAGCCCAGGAACGCCCACTCTCCCATGGCGCTGGGGGCGCGAGGCGGGGGTCAGAGGCCGCTGATCTGCGCCCTCTTCCGTCCCCCCAACTCCCCAAAGCCCATGGGGTGAGGTTAGGTAGCCCTCTTCTAGCTTGGGGTGAGGCAGGGGCTCAGGCCTGAGTTTAGCTAGGATTTTGTGGGAACGTGGGAGCCAAGCAAGGGGGGCGGGTGCAGGAGGGGTTAGGAGATTCTCAACTGGGGGTGCCCTTCTCCTTGGGGCCGACAGGTGCTGGGGAGGAGCGCCTCCCTGGTGCTCTAGCTAGACCCCCCAAGGGCCTCCTTGGTTGGACCCCATGCTCCTCCAGAGTCTAGATCCGCAGGGACTGAACTTGACATCAGCGGGGCCAGACCGACTGCATTGTAGAAGCAGAAGCCCAGGGGTGCCCTTACCTGCCCAAGGATGCTTTCCATGGGCAACTGTGGTGCCTTCAACACGGGAGTCAGACCCAACTTAACCTGGGAGAGGTGGGAGCCAGCAGACCTGGAGGGACCTCACTCCTTCCTTCTCTGCCCACCATTTCTCCTGCCCCTCGTACTGCAGGGAACTCCTCTCAGAATGGGGGGGGGGTGGACACAAAAGTACCCCCGCTTCCAAAACTCTGTCATCATCCCTTGTTCTAGGGGTCCCCTGCCATCCCACCCCCGAGCAGCAGGAATATGGGTCCAGGCCTCTCCCATCTCTTCCCTGGTGTCCCTCTGCTTCCAGCCTCCCACGTTTCCTGAGAACCTCCCCAACACACTCACACAGGCCCCACAGGCCCCCTGTGCCCCCAGAACCTCGCCTGACCCCACTCACCCTGTGGCTGGAGCTGAGGTGTTAGCGCTGAGGGACGGATCCTGGGAGATGGCTGGGACCTGTTACTCTCCTGGGCCCTCTTTCATTTTCCCTTTTGGGTTTGGCCAGGATGGATGACAGGATAGAATGGCGGAGAGGGGCTTGCTCTCCCCCTTCTCTTAAAGGGACAGGGTGGCCCTGTTGGTTGGCTCCACCCTTGGGGACAGACACAGGGCCATGCCCCTTGCTGGGGCTTTGCCACCCCTCCCTTTCTACCCCTTCCCCGCCCTCCCTCCATCCCAAACACTGTGTCTCCTCCTGGAAATGGGGGAGGGGGTTAACCTCCCTTTTGAGGGGGCTTTATGGGAGCCCGTGGAACAGACTCCCTCAAATTGGAAGGCCTAGATCCACTATCCACTGACTGTCATCTTCGAAGGCAGGCTTCCGGGCTGGAGGAGGGTTTGGTGCTGGGGTTGGGGGCTGCAGACACTTAGCAGATCTGGGCCCAGCTCTGTCGTTACTGGCCTTAGACAAGTCACCGAGCTCTTCTGGGCCCAGTCTCCTGGCTGGCTTGTCAACTGAGGAGGCTGGGCCATCTGACCCCCAAGTTTCCCTCCAGCTCTATGTCTTAATGCTAAGGTCCCAACCATATTATGGAGAACAAAGAGAACCTGTGCGGAGGAAAGAATCCCGTATGGAAACCATTAAGGCATCAAGATTGCTCGGCATTGGTGGTTTAAAAAAAAAAAAGCTTTTGCTTTCTTCTTGCATTTCTATAATTTCCAGATTTATTCTAATAAGCATGTTATTTTATAATGTGAAAAATAAATAGAAGGACTTCTCTGCCCTCATAAAGCACACATTCTACAGCTCTAGGTGGCAGGAGAAGCAGTCCCTTAGGGGAAGAGTTAGGATGACTCATGGTGACCTGAGTGGCTGAGGAGGGGACACCCCAGGCTGAGACATTTTATTTGCCTTTCTAGGAATCTGCCTCCCCCCCCAGCACACCATCCCCCCCCACCTGTGCCCCTGCTCTGGACCAGGCCCTGCGCCGAGCCCATCACACAGATCAGCTCATTGAATCCTCTTGTTGACCCTGGCAGGAGGGAAGGTGAGACTCAGAGGATTTAAGTCACTTGCCCACACAGCAAGTGCACAGCCGGCCCGTCTCATGCCTGGCTTGATGGATTGGGAGCCCATGTGCTTAAGCCCCTCATGGAACTGTTCTCCCCGCAGCCTGGCTGGGCTTCCCAGGCGGTGTTCTGGTACCTGACAATCCCCAGGGCTTTGGTTGGATCTGGTGGGCCAGACACTGGAGGTGGCCCAGGCCTGCCCCTCTCTGAGTGGGGAGGCCAAGAATCTCCTCCTCCATGACATTTCCTTTCCCCTCAGCCCTGGGGGCCTGTATAATTTTCCATGTGTTGACAGGGACCCCCGGCCTGATTTCAGGGAGGGGTGAGAAATGTGCCCTTTACTGACACTGGCTCCGGGGCCCAGCCCACCTGGAAAAACCCTAGGTTAATGATGGATGTGCTAGGGAACCCTCCCCACTGTCATGCAGGGTTCCCTTGGGAGTGGGCCTGGGTGGGGAGACACTGCCTTGGACAAAATCCAAAGGAAAGCACATGCTGGGGCCCCACATTCCAAAAACAGGATGTGGGGTGGGGTCATGGCTGACCTTCCCAACCCTGACCTCTGTCTGCTCCTGGCACAGCTGCTTCCCGACCCCCAGCCCCAGCCATGGGGGCTCAGGGACACACCTCATCTCTCTTGACTGTCCAGGAATGGTCCCTGCCCTGTCCTTATGGCCCCTGCTGGGTCAGGCCACTGGCCCAGCCTGGAAAAACCCCGTCAGATCCGTCTACCTTTGGGGAGTGGAAAATGGCATAGGTGGTGGGCGGTAGGAAGGGGGAGGCAGGAGCATGGTCACATGGTCACATTGTGCTGTCCCCAGCCCCTGATGCCACAGGCCAGACACAGGAGACTGTACAATCTCTGGGGCCCGTCCTCCTTCTCAGATAGCGCTGTCCAGCCTGAGAGGAGGTGTCACTGATGCTGCCCAGGGCTGGTGACACATGGCCCCATTCTTGGCTATATTTAAGGTCTGGAGCTGGGCTGAGAGGCCCATCCCGCCGAGGTTCATATTCAAGTTCTGTCCCAGCCACTTCAGCCTACCCTGTGGGGGCTGTGGAGCCAGTTCCCATTCTGTCACACATGGACAAATATATGCAGGCACTACATGGTTGTACCCAGTAAGTGACATCATCAACACATGACTGTATTTTCTCTCCCTGTGCCCCTCTTTTTTTTTTTAAGTTATTTGTTTACTTTAAGAAAGTGCGAATGAGGGGCAGAGAGAGAGAACAAGAGAGAATCCCAAGCAGGCTCCCACTGACTTGGAGCTTGAATTCACAAACCATGAGATCATGACCTGAGCTGAAATCAAGAGTCAAATGCCCAATGGACTGAGCCACCCAGGCCTCCCAACCCTTCTAACATTTTTTAGTCTTTACAGAAATGTTGCTTTTTAGTGAGACCTTCCCTAGCAGTCCTAATGGGAAATTTAACCCCCTACTTCCTATCCCCTTTCTCAGCTTTATTTTCTGTACACTGATCACTACATAACATACTTGGTAATTTAGAAGTTGTATCCCGTGTAGCACCCATCTCCTCCATTAGCATGTAAGCTCTATGAGATGCTTGGCTCACTGTCCCGTGTCAGCACCTAGAACAGTTCCTGGCACGTGGCGGAGGCTCAGTAAATGTTTGTTGGGTGGGTGAATGCAGTGGGGTGGGAGGGTGGCCGACAGTGCAGGTCATCTCTGCCTCAAGACAACGAGAACGCTCCTTCTGCCTCATTTGCTAACTCTGGTCTCCTCTAAAGCTTGTGATCACTTAAGTGGCCGATTTGGTGTGAGATCGGTAATCAGCATGTATAGTCCTGAGTAGAAATGAAAAGCCCCAAACGGATTAATGGTAAAATTCCTCCCTCACCATCGCCCTTGGCCTGGGTGGGAAAGGTGCAGGCGTCAGAGGCATAGTTGAGCTGGTATCTGTTTACTCTGGCGCATCGCCCCCCC
>PJEM01016610.1:0-25157 GCA_004023845.1 Helogale parvula | reverse complement strand
GGAGTACTATATGGCAATGAGAAAGAATGATATATGGCCATTTGTAGGAAAGTGGATGGACCTTGAGGGTGTCATGCTAAGCGAAATAAGTCAGGCAGAGAAGGATAGATACCATATGTCTGCATTCATAGGTCTAACAGGACAGACCTGGCAGGGGACCATGGGGAGAGGAAGGGGGAAAGAGAGCGGGGATGAGTGAAGGACACAGATCAAGGGAGATTACTGATTACTGGAGACGAACCATGGATTGAAGGGGGAGGGGGGGATGGGGGTGATGGTCATGGTGGGGGGCACTTGAGGGGAGAAGCACTGGGTGTTATATGGAAACTAATTTGACAATAAACTATTAAAAAAAAAAAAAAGAACTCCCCTATGACCCAGCAATAGCATGGCTGGGGATCTCGAGGGTGCCATGCTAAGCGAAATAAGTCAGGCAGAGGACAGATACCATATGTTTTCACTCATAGGTCCAAAAGGAGAAACCTAACAGAGGACCATAGAGAGGGGAGGGGGGAAAGAGAGTTGGGAAGAGAGAGGGATACAAATCATGAGAGACTCTTGAATACTGAAAACAAACTAAGGGCTGAAGGGGGAAAAGGAGGGGGGAAGGGAAGTGATGGTGATGGAGGAAGGCACTTGTGGGGAAGAGCACGGGGTGTTATGTGGAAACCAATTTGACAATAAACTATATAAAAAATAAATAGAAACATAAGACAGATTGTAAAAAAATATTAAAAGAGAGATTGGGAGAATCACCAAGATTGAAACCATCAAGGCCTAAACCATAGGAGTTGCATTTCTATCATTTTTACACCTAATTTATGTTTTGGACTGTGGGAGGAAAAACTAGGGATAGCATAGTGAAGGTGTATTATTGAAAACTAATCACACAGTGTTCCAGGTGCCTCTGCTCTTATAGATGTGATCTTTGTCCAATACAGACTGACATAAACCTCTGGAAACTTGTATATAACCTCTGATATGTTCAATGATTTCTCTCCAAAAACAGATACTCTAACAAATACCCGCTTTCAACCCAAAAAAGAAGCATGTCACATTTATCCACTGCTTTTCCTATCACATTATAAGTACTCAATATGATACATTACATATATGTTCTTAAAAACCCATGCTATGGGAGCAATGGGGTGGCTCAGTTGGTTGAGCATCTGACTTTCGTTCAGGTCATGATCTTGAAACTCATGGGTCTGAACCCTGCATCAGGCTCTGTGCTGACAGCTGAGACCTGGAGCTTGCCTCTGATTTTGTGTCTCCCTCTGTTTCTGCCTCTCTCTCTCTCTCTCTCTCTCTCTCTCTCTCTCTCTCTCTCTCTCTCTCTCTCTCCCGCCCTCACTCTAAAATGACTAAACATTAAATTTTTTTTAATTCATGAAATGGAATTTTATGAAACACTTAAACAGTTTTAATTATTTGAGGAAAAGGGAATCCTTGGTGGCTCTCTAAGTTAAGCATCCAACTCATGATTTTGGTTCAGGTCAAGATCTCACATTTGTGACATTGAGCCCCATAGCATGGACAAGACTGGTGATAATCCCCCAAAATCTCTTTGCCCCTCCCCATAAACTCTTGCTCTCCATCTCACAATAAATAAGTAGAACTTTTAAAAATACAGTAGAAATAGTTGCTCATAGTGAATAAAAAACTTCTATCAACTAATTAGTGTAGAAAGTAAACTGAAGATTGTCAACCTATGAACTGATAAAAAAATATCATGACCTAGGTCTTCAAGAGTTTAAAGTCCTGTTAACTCAAGTCTTTATCTTGAGACAAAGAATGCAAAATGCACAGAATGTCTCTCTACTAAAAAGCTTTCTCAGGGCTTGCTTGATGTCTCTGTTCCGCAGACCATAGATGAAGGGGTTCAGCATGGGCGTCACAACGGTGAACATCACTGATGCTATGGCACATGCTCTGGAGTTCTGTGAAGCAGCAGAACTAAGATACACCCCAAGGCTTGTACCATAAAACAAAGAGACCACCGAGAGGTGAGACCCACATGTGGAAAATGCTTTATACTTGCCCTTCACTGATGAAATTCTCAAAATGGAAGCTACAATTCTAGAGTAAGAGGAAAGGATGCCAGTGAGTGGAACAACACCCAGAAGTCCACTTGCCAGATACATGGCCAGGTCATTGAGGAATGTATCAGAGCAAGCAAGTTGGATCACCTGATTAAGTTCACAGAAAAAGTGCAGGATTTCCAGCTCTGTGCAAAAAGAGAGTCGCAAAATCATTAAGTCATGTATTAAAGAGATAAGAGCACTCAACACACAGGATATCAGAAATAGGATGCAGCAGAACCTGGGGTTCATGATGACCATGTAGTGCAGGGGGTAACAGATGGCCACAAACCGGTCATAGGCCATCACTGTCAATAATAAGCTGTCTACTCCTGCAAAAAGCATGTAAAAGTACATTTGGCTGAGGCAGCCTTCATAGGTGATCACTCTATTCTGCATCTGGATGTTCAGGAGCATCTTTGGGATGGTGGTGGAGGTTAAACAGATGTCAGAGAGGGACAGGTTGGAGAGGAAGAAGTACATGGGTGTGTGGAGGTGGGAGTCTGTGATAATAGCCAGGATGATGAGCAGGTTCCCAGTGAAGGTGACCAGGTACATGGACAGGAACAGCCAAAAGAGCAGTGACTGCTGCTCCCCTTCTTCTGTGAGTCCCAGGAGGATAAATTCTTTAACACGAGTTTGATTTCTTCCTTCCATGTAACTGAAGAAAATGGCTGGAACAGAGACAAGGACACATTGTAAAGGCACCAGCATGATCACAGAATTAGGAGAAATGCTGTGTTTTCAACATGCTTCATTCTTTAATTCTTACACATTTACTATCAATGTACAATATGTACCAGAAAATTTCAGGAACTCTCAAATCCTCCATGACTTAAACTTTCCCCAATTCTTGTTCTAAATCAAAATAATTATTGAGACAATGTTCTACCAGTAAATTTCCAGAGACCTTCTGTTTTCACCCAGAAAAATTTAACAAAATGTCTTGTGACAAGAATTGTTGAAAGCATGGAAAAAAGAAGTGATGGGTGTTTGACCTTAACAAGACTGAGTCTTAGATGTGTGTGTGCAGCAGAGGAAGGAGTAGGATATTAATAAATGAAAAGTTGATGGTTCAAGTGGTGGTTACATCTAATAAGTAAAATAATTCAGGACAAAGTACTCCTAAGTGAAAGGAAAACGTGCCATTGTACCATGTGTGATCAGGGACTTCTGACCTGGAAAACTAAGGGATATACCAACCATGTGGATAATAACTTTGAGAAAACCAGGCAAGGTAGAGAAATCATATGTGCAAAGACCTTGAGTCGAGAACTCCCTCGAACCATCAGGCAACATCAAAGAGAAAGCTATGAGTAGAGCAGGTAACACTAAGGGAGTAGGAGTTCAATGTCAATAAGACAGAGAGGAATGCAAAGCCTTCTGCATTTATGGAAACGTTCTAAGGCAGTGGACACCTCAGTTCACTGTTGTTTTTATATGTATATGTTATATATGATGTTTGTCTGCAAAAGGATACGTCTTATGTAATGTATACAAACGGAACATAATTAATATCTACATAATTATCTGTCAATCTTTACTCTAGGTCTCCAGTTGGTCCTAATTTTGCATTTTGTCTGTTTAAGACATCTTCAGTTTGCTATAAATGCTTAATGAGTATGTACTTCAGTTAAATTCTCTTTTCACTATTCAAACACACACACAGAGTGAATGTAGGGAGAGATACAAAGAGAGAGAGAGAGAGAGAGAGAGAGAGAGAGTTCTCCATTATTGTGATACTGTGTACACTTGTTGCTGAAGCACAACTCTTTAGAAAGCAGGGGACAGGCTAAAACATAAGTCAAAGAGCTTCCATTTCCCAAGAGAATTGCATTTTGTCATGAAGGCATCCCTGTAGAGTACTCGTGGTTAAGTGTCACTAGAACCACACAAAATTAGAATTATAATCAATCTTTCTCAAATCTTTCCCAACAAATTCAAATGGGAAACACTCCTAATTTATTCCTTCAGGCTAGCATTACACTAATATCAAAGCCAAGAAGAGATATTGCAAGAAAGGAAAGGTACAGGATGATATTCCCAAGGAATACTGATGTGAAATCTTTGACTAAATATTACTGATTCAACCACAGCAGCCTTTGATCATGATGTAGAAAAGTGACCAAGTAGGATTTATTCCTGGAAGGTAAGCAGGGTTTAACGAATTAATCTTCCTTGGTGTAATACAACATATTAGCAGAATGAAGAATAAAATCACATGAGTGTCTCAAAACATGGTAAATAAAACACGACAAAATGGGGCATACTTTAATAGTACCAACATTCAAGAAACTAAGAATAGAAGGAAAGTTCTACAATACAAATAGGTCCTATGAAAACCCACCTCTAAACTTATTCCCAACAGTGAAACACTGAGAGTGGTCTCTAAGATAAGCCAAGACAAGCATGTCTGCTTTCATACCTTTTATGCATGTGCGTTTCATCTTCCAGACAGAGCAACTAGCCATAAAAAGAAAAAACAAATGAAAAAATAAGAATGAAATAAAGGCATCAAAATTAGAATGGAAGAAGTAATGTGATTTCTCTTCACAAAGAAGGTGATCTTATTTTTAAAAGATACCACGAGGGGCACCTGGTGTCTCAGTTGGTTAAGCGTCTGACTCTCAGTTTAGTTTCAGGTCCTGATCTCACAGCTTCATGTGTTTGAGCCCCACAATGAGCTCTGTGCTGTCAGTGTGGAACCTGCATGGGATCTGAGCTCTCTTTCTCTCTCTCTCTCTCTCTCTCTCTCACTGCCCTTTCCCCAATTATACTCTCTCTGTCTCTCTCAAAACTAATGAATAAACAAAAAAAAATAGTGTTAAGATGGCACTAAAAACAAGAAAAACTCTTAGAGTAATACCAAATTCAGCAAAGTTGTACAATATAAGTCAATTGAAAGGTAAAACTCATGTAGCCAATGAAATCCTACATTGGAATGTAGCATGAGGAGAAAAAAAAACATTCTAAACGCATTACAATTGTGGCATGTATTTCACTGAGATTGTGTCACAATCTCAGTGAAATACATGTACCAAAAATGTGCAGAAAAACAAGATCTGGGAAAGAGAAGAGTCTAAAAAACAGGACATGAAAGAAATTATACAGACGCATGGCTCTACACTTGTGAAAATGTATCCTGGAGGGTACTGTGAACAAGGCAGATACTCCTGCACACGTGAACTAAACTCAACATATACGGAAATGGATAATAAATGGTGCAAATGAGGGTATCACATGTGGTGTTGGACTTTACATGTAAGCAAGGTGGAGTAGTTCTTATGATCCTTTGGTAATAAATTAGAGATGGAGCCATCAGTATGAACTTGATTTCCCTAATATTGTGGGAAGCTGCAAAGATTCAGCTGCTTGGCCATTTGCTAGCCGGATATATCACTCCCTGAGGGGAGTTGCAAAAATAGGCAGGGGAGCGCCACTCCCTGTCAGAGGAGAAGCCAGAAGAACAAAGATCAATCGCCTACAGGCAGGGTGGTATCAGCCCTTCAGTGCTGTGCTAAAAACCTTAGTTGGTTCCTCTTTTACTCCCATCTTAATCCCTTGACCCTGTTTCCTAGCAACCGACCTAGGTCAGCTGCCTTGTTTTCCTGCCTTGAAATCTTTATAAGATACAGTTTTTCTGAATAAAGAGAGAGGCTTGATTGGAAACCCTGTGTTGTGTCTTCACTCTCTGTGCGCCCTTTCCTGCCCTTTCTCTCCCTCCCTCAGAAAAAGAACCCACGAGGATTCTCCACCCTGCCGGTCTGGGCAGACGAGACAGGTACCACAGAACGCTGGGGAGGAGCGTGCCGGGACCTGGCATCGGCTAAGACATAATATAAAAAAGAGAGAGAGAGAGAGAGAGTAACATATAGACACATATGTGGATGTCTACATACACACTGAGTAGTAAACACTCATATGTTCCTTGCAGGTCAGTTGAGGGGATATAGAGACCCTGGTAGAAACAAGCACAACAGGTAACAAAATCTCGAATCTCATGTCATGATCCCATAAAATAAAACAGGGCTCCTTGCAGAAATGACTGACTGTAGAGCTCCGGAGGTAAATACATTATGCTGAAGGTGAAGATGAAGATCGTTTCCTGTAACATGTAATAAAATGCTCCCCCCAAAAGCCAATAATCATGGAGACAGGCCAAAAGAACATCTGAGTTAACTGAAGGACTCTCTATTGCCAAAGCTGAAACACTTTCAGCAACCAAATAAACTAGTATTGGGTTACAATTCAGAGTATATAATGTAAGTAACTGAAAAATAAATACTAAAAACACAATCTTGAGAGCAGAAGACAACCAATAATTTATAGAAATATTCTGTTCCTAAGAAGGTGTAAAATAACTCCTACTACAGAGATGGGGTTGCACCTAGAAAGTCCCTACAGGAGTACTGGATAGAAAAAAAAAGGAAAAAGAGAAATCTAACAATTAGTATGTCAGCCAGGACATTAATGTCAACACCAATGCGAATTAGTCATGTTGACAGTGTGTACCCCTGATGTCAGGAAATGCACATGCCTGTTTCCCTCCCTGCTCTTCTTCTCCAACATCCACAGTCCCAGTCTACTCATGAGAAAAAGAATAATAAGGCAAGTCCAAACAATGATTATCTTACAGAATGCATTCCTAGTACTCTAAACTATCACTGCATCAAGAACAAATGAAGCCTGAGAAAAAGTCACTGCGAGTGAATGCTCAGCAGATATGAGGATTAAGAGTAACATGTATGAGAGACACGATGTGTTCATAACTGCAGAAACTGAGAAGGGAGCTCGGGAGAACCCTCTAAAAAGTTACAACAAGTTTCTTTTGTAAATGTATAACTGTTCAAATACTACAGCAGATTACAAATTAAAACTATTAATGAAAAGCAAAATCTTTGGAAACACTGTGCTCTGAGTGTGTCCCTAAGGCTCTGTTATGGGTATAAGCAGTATCCCTGCTGTCAGCGACTCTCCATCTGTAAAATAAAATGATACCACATACAAGCTTATGAAAATTTTCAATAAAATGAGGACCATCAGGCACTGCTTACAGGAATCATTTAACATTGAATGAAAAAATTCATCTGAATTTCTGTGTTCATGATTCCCACCCCCTCAGAGACCCATTCTGTGACTCACATCTCACCCTCCTAGAGCTATTTCTGTCCCTCAATGTCCCCTCTCACACACTGATTGCAGCAATACTTTCTTCCTCACAATTACCTGGGTCATGTTTACATAGAGAAGACATGGTCGTAGCTGTCTTCTGACATAAAACTTGCACTTACATGTCACTAATTTCAGATTTGAATTTCTAGCCAAAAATGTAAGAATGTTTATTAATCTATTGCCTGCCCAGCCAGGTTCATTTTGGTCCATTTTGCAGATGCTGCTCCTCATTGTTGGAGACAGTAACGGGTATTTCTAATCCCAGCAGCACAATGTCTGCTTTATTCATCTCTAAATTTCCTCCTCTGCTGTTTCTTCCTGGACTGCTCACCTCCCTCGTGCCCTAGGAAGGACCCCAGCAACAACGTCCAGGCTCAGCACCTTTAAGCTTTTCTGTGAAGCCTTCACTGACTCCCAAGAAAGAGTCCTTTTTGTGAAAACAATTACAAACAAAATAAAGAGACAACCTCTGAGGATCTACTTCCCCAGATTTCAGTGCAACCTCTCACTATCACATTTCTTTATTTTTATTTTACATCTCTCACTCTGTTTGCATAGTCAGAACTTTGAGAGAAAAAAATGATACCTTATTTATTTATTCTAAGGATAAACAATAGTGTGTGCCAGTAAATTGCTGGGGTGGGGGTGAAAGGGGGAAATGGTGAATGCCTAAAATTGAGAACTTTTTCAATAGGGGTAAACAGTCACTCCCAACAGTGGAGGAACCAGCAAAGAAAACCGTGGAAACACTGGTGAGACGAAGGCCCATTGATTTAGCACTAACCTTCGAGGAGATAGATCAGGGAGAGAAGGCTCAGTGTATCCGGAGATTCACTCCAGAATCAAGGCCTTACAGGCAGGGCTCACCATCACTAAACACTACTTAACTAATTGTCCATAATAATTCTGCAACAAGGAGTCCTTCCCACAATAACAAATCTACACAGCCCTTGTGAAGATGCCGAGGCTCACCCAGATGTTAGCACAGAACAGCGTGAGATCAATGACCCAGTCTCTCCCATGGATGATTGATGCAGCTGAAAGTTATGTCCTCAGGAAGGGAAAAGACAAGGTCACACACGTGAAGCCTTTAGAACACACCTATGTGTTCATATCACCCGAGATTACAGGAGTCAACTTCCTGCAGGAAGCAAAGGCATTTTCAATTTCTATAATTGTAGAGAATAAATCCCATGGGTCTCATTAAAAAAATAATATTTTTTCTCTCTTTCCCTTATGAGACTGGTGTCTCTGGAGCTAGGAGAGAAAATTAGAATGCAAACTCATCACACAATTGGGACACAGACTTTGAATTCCCTGAATGACTCTCATCCCATGAAAGTCTCTTATCCCAGAAGGAGGTCCTCTGTTTAGAGGTTCTCACTGATAAGTCAGAGCATCCCATCTGAAGTATCCAATTCTGGTTTTGGGGAATCCTGTGTCCCCTAAATCTCTTCTTTCTCCTATCTGTCTCCATTCTGTTGACTCACAAACTTGGAACTCCCAGCCCCTACAGCATTTCTTTTTTTTTCCTGCTTCCCCTTTCTCCTTCAATATAGGCAATGTCTGTTTCATATCACTCAACCCTTTTCTTCTTGATGCATCTTACTAACACTTCATTAACGGTTGCTTTATAGTAGGCACTAAACTACATACAGTGAAGGAAAAAAGGTATAAGAAATGGCCGCTTCTCTTGAGGAGCTTAGTCTCAACAGAGCAAGAGATAAAAATATAAATTAATGTGCTAAGTTAAGAGGCACTGACACCTGATGAAGAGAATATAAACATAGTCAACTCTTCCAGAAGAGAGGAATGAAGGCTGCACAAACAAGCTAATAATTGTCCCAAGTCTTGATGTGGGTGAAGGCGGTAAGAACACTCCAACAAGAAGTATCTGGGCACCCAATGTGGGTACTACTTCATACTTGCTACCAATAATCAGGGGGGCAAGTATGACAATTCAAACATGACCCTGAGCAGTTAGACAGCATTCAGAAAGCAGAAGTGCTCGTATTAGATTCAGCTTTATTGTATTTATGAAAACATCTGAATGTCAGGGCAGATTTCATGATGGGATGTCCAGGATCAAGCTCTCCCTGTGGAAAGCCCATCCTGCAACAATGTTAGACACAGACTGTTGCTACTAAAATAATCTAAGAAAACTATAATTGGAAAAATAGGAAATCATTGGACCTCTTTGAGGAAAAAAAATTATGTAAGTTTGCAACTTGGATGGATCTAGAGGGTAGAGTGCTCAGCGAAATGAGTCCATCAGAGAAATACAAATACCATTTGATTTCACTCATATGTGGAATTTAAGAAACAAACAAATACAGAAAAAAGAACAGGCAAAACACCAGACTTTTAACACAGAGAACTGTTGGTTGCCAGAGAAGTGGTGGCTGTGGTTGGACGAGATAAAGGGACTATAAGTACACTTTTCTCCATGAGCACTGAACAGTGTATAGAATTCTTGATACATTACATAGTACACCTGGAATAATATAACTCTATCCATAAATTATACTTCAATGAAAATAATGGTTGTGGAAGGAGGAAAGTAAAATATACAAATGTAGCACATTTCAATTTTTAAATGACCAATTTTCCGGGGTTTTTTGATAAACACTGTGAAATTTTTATTTTTTAAATTTCTTAGTAGTTTATTGCCAAGTTGGTTTCCATATAACACCCAGTGCTCTTCCCCGCAAGTGCTCCCCTCCATGACCATCACTTCCCTTTCCTTTACCTTTCTTCATCATCCCTCAAATGACAACACACACACACACACACACACACACACACACACACACACACACACACAGATGTCATTCAATGGAACAGGAGGGAGACCAGAAATAAATCCTCATACATACGAATGAATAATTTTTGATGAGACTACCAGAACATTTCAATGCTAAGTAGACAGTCATTCCAAGAAATGGTGATGGGTAACCTGGATACACAAATGGAAATGGATGAAGATGGCCCTTCTGCCCACCATCTAGAAACATGACCCCAAATGGATCACAGATATAACATATGAAATAAAACTGTAAATAAACACACATAGAAGAACACATAAAGGTACATTTCTATGACTCTGGACTTGCCAAAAGATTTCATGAATATAACAGCAAAGACACAGGCAACTAGATAAAAACAATTACATCAAATCAAAATATTTGTGCATTGAAGGACACGATTTCCAAATGAAAAGGCAAACCACACAGTGAGAAACTATGGTGAATCACACACTTGATAACAGGTTGATATCCAAACTATGTACTTGAAAGGAAACAAACGTCTCAATTTTGAAAAGATATTGCCAAGGCGTGTGGGTGTCTGTCAGTTAAGCATCTGGCACCTGATTTCGGCTTGGGTCATGATCCCACAGTTGCTGGATCAAGCCCCATGTCCGGCACTGCACTGAACATGAGGCCTCCTTGGGATACGCTCTCTCAATCACTCCTCTCTCACTTGCATGCTCTCTATCTCTAAATTTAAAGAAAAAAAAAGGGGAAATTTTAAATCTAAATTTAAGGTAGTTAACACAGAATGTCATATTAGTTTCAGGTCTGCCGTACAATGAATAAACACTCCCATAATAAAACCTGCACTATTGGTGGGAATACTAATGGGTACAACCACTGTAGAAAACGGTATAAATGTTCCTCACATAGTTAAAAATAGATTGACCCTTACTTTACATCAAAAAGAATAAAATCTTGCCATGTGAAATGATATGGATGGAACTAGAGGGTATTATGCTAAGCAAAATAAGTCAGTCAGAAGACAAATATCATATGATTTCACTTATATGTGGAAATTAAGAACAGAACAAATATAGAGAAAGGGAGTAAAAATAACATCAGATTTAAAAAAAGAGAGGGAGGCAAACCATAAGAGACTCTTAACCATAAAGAACAAAGTGAGAGTTGTCACAGGAGAGGTGGATGGGGGAAAGGACTAGAAGGGTGATGAGCATTAACAGAGGCACTGGTTGTGATGAGCACTGGGTATTCTATGTAGGCAACAAATCCCTAAATTCTACCCCTAAAGCCAATAGTACACTCTGTGGTCACTAACTTGAATTTAAATAAAATCTTGGGGAAAAAACACAGGTGCCCTACAACCCAGTAATTGCACTACTGGCTCATTATCCCAAAATACAGAAACACTAAATCAAAGGGATAAATGCACTTCTATGTTCATAGCACTATCACTTGCAATAGACAAATAATGGAAACAGCCTAGGTACCCATTGATAGATGAATGGATAAAGAATTTCTGACATATACATACAATGGAATATTATTCACCCTTAAAAATGAATGAAATCTTCCCCTTTGAAACAATTCAGGGGAGCTAGTGAGTATAAGGTTGAGCAAAATAAGTCAGTTAGAGAAAGACAAATACCACATGATCTCACTCATATGCAGAATTTAAAGCACAAGGAAGCACAAGGGAAAAGAGAGAGAAGAAGCTTCTGGTGACAGAGGAAAAGGGAGGCGACAGGGGAAGTATGTGATGAGGAATAAGGGGTGCACTTTGTTGTGATGATACTGGGTGTTTTATGGAAGGGTTGAGGCCTGATGTCACACACCTGACACCAATATTACACTGTATGTTAACTATATAGGAATTAAAATGTTTCGATAAATTGAGGGGCACCTGGGTGGCTCAGTTAAGCATCCCAACGTTGGCTTAAAACATGATATCATGGTTTGGGAGTTCGAGCCCCGCATCAGGCTCTGTGCTGACAGCTCAGATCCTGGGGCCTGCTTTGGATTCTATGTCTCCCTCTCTTTCTGCTTGCCTCTCTCTTTCCCAAAGTTAATAAACATAAAAAGCAGGGGCGAGTGGGTGGCTCAGTTAAACATCCAAATTTGGCTCTTGTCATGATCTTATGGTTTGGGAGTTCAAGCCCCATGTCAGCTTCTGTGCTGACAGAGACTGGAGCATATTTCAGATTCTCATTCTCTCTCTCTCTCTCTCTCTCTTTCTCTCTCTCTCTCTCTCTCTCTCACACACACACACACACACACACACACACAATTGGTAAACAAAGGTTTCATCATCAAGACTGTATGGTATTGGCACAAAAACAGACACATGGACCAATGAATAGAGAATCCAGAACTGGACCCACAAGTATATGGCCAATTAATCTTTGACAAAGCAGGAAAGAGTGTCCAATGGAAAAAAGACGGCCTCTTCAACAGGTGGTGTTGGGAGAGCTGGACAGCAACATGTAGAAACATGAAATTAGACCACTTTCTGACGCCATTCACAAAAATAAACTCAAAATGGATAAAGGATCTGAATGTGAGACAGGAAACCATAAAAACCCTTGAGGAAAAAGCAGGAAATAGCCTCCTAGACCTCAATCACAGCAATTTCTTCCTCGACACATCCCCAGAGGCAAGAAAATCAAGAACAAAAATGAACTACTGGGACCTCATTAAGATAAAAAGCTTCTGCAAGGCAAAGGAAACAATAAAAAAAAAACCAACAGGCAACTGACAGAATGGGAAAAGATAGTGGCAAATGGCATATCAGATAAAGGGCTAGTATCCAAAATATACAAGGAGCTCACTAAACTCCATACCCTAAAAATGAATAATCCAGTGAAGAAAAGGGCAGAAGGCCTGAATAGACACTTCTCCAAAGAGGACATCCAGATGGCCAACAGGCACATAAAATGATGCTCAGTGTCACTCAGCATCAGGGAAATTCAAATCAAAACCACACTGAGATACGGCCTCACACTGGTCGCAGTGGCTAAAATGAATGAATCAAGAGACTATACATGCTAGCGAGGGTGTGGAGAGACGGGCACCCTCCTACACTGTTGGTAGGAATGTAAACTGATGCAGCCACTCTGGAAATCAGTGTGGAGGCTCCTCAAAAAACTATCAATAGAACTCCCCTATGACCCAGCAATAGCACTGCTAAGGATTTACCCAGGGGATACAGAAATGCTGATGCATAGGAGCACAGGAAGGGGGAAAGATAGCAGGGGAGAGTGAGGGACACAGATCAGGGGAGACTACTGAATACTGAAAACAAACCATGGACTGAAGGGGGAGGAAGAGGGAGGAAGGGACGTGATGGTCATGGTGGGGGGCACTTGTGGGGGAAGCACTGGGTGTTATATGGAAACCAACTTGACAATACACTATTTTAAAAAATAAAATAAAGAGGAAGAAATTTTCTGCTGGAAAACTATGAATCAGATGATAGGAAATAACCATTATGGTTTACAATCCAACTGGGGGCCTCTGGGGTCAGGTGATAAGGAGACATGAGTCTTACTCTGTCTCACTCACCACAGGTTAGGTCCATGCGTGTTTCCTGCTATCACTGCCTAATCTCTGCGATGCAGCATTAGACAAGATGCAGGTGGCAAGAGTAGCCGTATTGTGTGTGAGATCTGTGAAGAGCCTATTGTTGTAGGAAGTGCTGAGGGAAATCACAAGACAGTGTTGCTGCCTACCAAAATATTAAGATAAAAGTATAATGCATCCCTGGGAGAATCATCCAGAATGACAACATCAAGGCCTGAACCAGCAGGAGTTGCTATTACTATTACCTTCATACTTAATTTATGTTTTGGGCATGGAAGGGAAAACTAGAGATTGCATAGTGGAGGTGGATTGTTGTAAATTAATCACACAGGGTTCCAGGTGCCTCTGCTCTTGCAGGTGTGATCTCTTTCCAAGGTGGATTGACACAAAACCTGGGAAACTTATATATAACTTCTGATATGTTTGATGTTTTTCATCCAAAAGCAGGTACCCTATCAGATACCTGCTTTCAACCCAGAAGACAAGCATTTTTCATTTCCCCCACCGCTCCTCCTATCACATTATAAGTACTCATTTTGCTATGTTATATATATGTTCTTCAAATTCCATGCAGTGGAGGCACCAGTGTAGCTCAGTTGGTTCAGCATCTGAAATTGGTCCAGGTGATGATATCACAATTCACGGGTTTCAGCCCTGGGTCTGCTCTGTGCTAACAGCTCAGAGCCAGGAGTCTGCTTCAGATTCTGTGCCTCCATTTCTCTCTCTGCCCCTTCTACACCCCCTCACAAAATGAATATACATTAAATATATTAAAATCCATTTTATATAATTTAATGAGAGCCTAAAAAGTTTTTTATAATAGTTTATTGTCAAATTAGTTTCCATATAACACCCAGTGCTTCTCCCCACAAGTGCCCCGCACCATAACCAACACCCCCTCCCCACCCTCCCCCTTCAGTCCATGGTTCGTCTTTAGTATTCAGTAGTCTCCCTTGATCCGCGTCTCTCACTCTTCTCCGCTCTCTTTCCCCCTTCCTCTCCCCATGGTCCCCTGCCAGGTCTCTCCTGTTAGGCCTTTGAGTGCAAACATATGGTATCTATCCTTCTCTGACTGACTTATTTCGCTTAGCATGACACCTTCAAGGTCCATCCACTTTCCTACAAATGGCCATATGTCATTCTTTCTCATTGCCATATAGTACTCCATTGTATATATATACCACATCTTCTTGATCCATTCATCAGTTGATGGACATATAGGCTCTTTCCATGATTTGGCTATTGTAGAAAGTGCCGCTATGAACATTGGGGTACATGTGCTCCTATGCATCAGCACTTCTGTATCCCCTGGGTAAATCCTTAGCAGTGCTATTGCCGGGTCATAGGGGAGTTCTATTGATAGTTAAAGAAATCTGGAAAATGGGTGCCTCAATGACTCAGTCAGTTAATCAATCACCTCTTGATTTTGATTCAGGTCATGAACTCATAATATCTGATATTGAGCCCCACTTCAGACTCTGTTCTTAAGGCATGGACTCAGCTTCATATATTCTCTCAGTCTCTCTCTGCCCTGCCACTCCTTCTTGCTCCCTCTCTCAAAATCAATAAATTAACGTAAAATAACTCCACAAGAAATAGATGCTCATAATGTATGAAAAACTTTTAGCCACCAACTACTGTAGAAAGAGGAATGCAGTTTGTCAGACTATGAACTTATACGAATATCATGATCTATCTCTTCTAGTGTTTTAAGCCCATGTTATTTTGAAACAAATAAACATAAATGCAGAGAATGTCTCTCTGCTAAAAAGCTTTCTCAGGGCTTGCTTGATGTCTCTGTTCCGCAGACCATAGATGAAGGGGTTCAGCATGGGCGTCACAATGGTGAACATCACTGAGGCTATAGCACTTGCTCTGGAGTTTCGTGAAGCAGCAGAATTAAGATACACCCCAAGGCTTGTACCATAGAACAAACAGACCACCGAGAGGTGAGACCCACATGTGGAAAATGCTTTATACTTGCCTTTCACTGATGAAATTCTCAAAATGGAAGCTACAATTCTAGAGTAAGAGGAGAGGATGCCAGTGAGTGGAACAACACCAAAAAGTCCACCTGCCAGGTACATGGCCAGGTCATTGAGGAAGGTATCAGAGCAAGCAAGTTGGATTACCTGCTTCAGTTCACAGAAAAAGTGCAGGATTTCCAACTCTGTGCAAAAGGAGAGTCGTAAAATCATCAAGTCCTGTAATAGAGAGTTAAGAACACTCAATACCCAGGATCCCAGGAGCAGGCTGCCACAGAACTTGGGGTTCATGATGACCATGTAGTGCAGGGGGTGACAGATGGCCACAAACCGGTCATAGGCCATCACTGTCAAGAGGAAGTTGTCTAATTCTCCAAAAAGCATGTAAAAGTACATCTGGCTGAGGCAGCCTTCATAGGTGATCACTTTGCTATGCGTCTGTATGTTCAATATCATCTTTGGGATGGTGGTGGAGGTGAAGCAGATGTCTGAAAAGGACAGGTTGGAGAGGAAGAAGTACATGGGTGTGTGGAGGCGGGAGTCTGTAATGGCCAGGATGATGAGCAGGTTCCCAGTGAAGGTGACCAGGTACATGGACAGGAACAGCCAAAAGAGCAGTGACTGCAGCTCCCCCTGGTCTGAGAGTCCCAGGAGGATAAACTGTGTAACACGGGTTTGGTTTCTTCCTTCCATGTAACTGATGCAAACAGCTGGAACAGAGACAAGGACACATTGTAAAGGCACCAGCATAATCACAGAATGAGGAGAAATGCTGTGTTTTCAACATGATGCATTCATTATTTCTTACATATTCCCTATCAGTCTAGAACATGCACCAGAAAATTTTAAGGACTCTGAAATGCCTCATGGTTTCTGTGAGACTGAAATTGTTTGCAATTCTTCTTGTTCTGAATCAAAACACTAATTCAAAACAATGTTCTCCACAAATTTCCTGAGACCTTTATTTCACCCAACAAAATTTACTAATTATCTTGTAACAAGTGTTGTTGAAAGCATGGCTAAAGTAGTGATGTGTGTTTGAATACAACAAAATTAGGAGTAGATGTGTGTGTGTGTTTGTGTGTGTGTGTGTGTGTGTGTGTGTGTCAGAAGGAGGAATAGAGTGTTAATGAATGAGTAAATGATGTTTTAGGTGGTGGTTACAAATAACAAGTAAAATAATTCAGAACAAAGGAGCCCTCAGCAGAAGGAAAACATGCCATCATGCCATATCTGATCAGGAGCTTCCGACCTGGAAAACTAAGGGATATACGAACCTAGTGGACAACTTAGAGAAATCCAAGCAAGGCAGAGAAATCACATGTGCAAGGACCTTGAGTCAAGAGCTCATCCAAAACCATTAGGCAACATATCAAAGAGAAAGTTGTGAACAGAACAGATAATACAACCAGGAAAGGAGTTAGATATCAATGAGAAGAGCTCAAAGCCTCCTGCATGTGGAAACATTCTAAGGCAATGCAGTTTATTGTTGTTTTTATATACATATGTTATAGATGACGTCTGTCTATAACAGGATCCATTTTATAAAATGTATACAAATGGAACATAATTCGTTCCTCCATAATTCTCTTTCTCTCTTACCCTTACTCTAGGTCTCCAGTTGGTCAAAATGCTCCATTTTCTATTGCATAAGACAGTCCAGCCTGCTATGGTGTTTTATGGGTGTGCACCTCACTGATAAATTCTCCTTGTGATACACACACACACACACACACACACACACATACACGAGTGTGGATAGGGAGAGAGAACGTTCTCCTTTATTGTAGTTCTTTGTACTCTTGTAGCCGAAGCACAACTTTTTAGGAAGCAAGGGACAGGCTACCCCCACGAGTCAAAGAGCTTTCTCCCAGGAGAACTGCAGGTTGTGACACAGGCATTCCAGTGCAGTAGTCACGGCTAAGGGTCACTGGAACCAATAGGATTAGAAGAACTAACATCAATCTTTCTCAATCTCTTGCAAAAAAAAAAAAAATTCAAAGGGGAAACACTTCTTCCTTCCTTCTACTGGGCCAGCATTGCACTGACACCAAAGTCTTAAAAGACATCGCAAGCAAAGGAAAGTACAGAACAATATTCCCAAGGAATTTTTGTGTGACCTGATTCAAGCAATGCAGCCTTTGGATCATGGTGTAATAAAGGAATCTACATCGTGACCAAATGGCATTTATTCCAGGAAGGCCAAAATGGTTGAACTAATAAAATTCCCTTAGTGTAATACACCACATTAACAGAATAAAGAATAAAATCACATGAGTATCTCAACAGAGGGTAAGTAAGATGTGACAAAATGGAGCATTCCTTAATACTAACAGTATTCAGGAAATTAAGAATGGAAGGAAACTTCCACAACACGAAATAGGCCATATATAAAAACCCAAGCCTAAATTCATTTATAATAGTGAAACACTGAGAGTGTCCCCTAAGTTAAGGCAAGACAAGCATGTTTTTTTCATACCTTTTTTGCAACGTGGTATTGTAAGTACCAGACACAGGAACTAATCAGAAAAGATGTGTTTCCACCTCGCTGTGCCCCGCCCCACTCATGCTGCATCACTCTCTCATTAAAAAAATAAATAAACATTTACAAATTTTAATACATAAAAAAATTTAAAACATTTAAGCATTAAAAACAAAAACTCGTTGAGTAATAAAGGAATTCAGCAAAGTTGCCGAATATAAATCAATGCAAACATAAAACTCGGGTAACTAACGGAATCCTATCATTGAATGTACATGTGAAAAAAATAATCACTCATCATCAGGGAAATACAAATCAAAACCACACTGAGATACCACCTCACACCAGTCAGAGTGGCTAAAATGAATGAATCAAGAAACTATAGATGCCGGAAAAGGTGTGGAGAAATGGGCACCCTCCTACACAGTTGGTGGGAATGTAAACTGGTGCAGGCACTCTGGAAATCAGTGTGGAGGTTCCTTAAAAAACTATCAATAGACACCCCTATGACCCAGCAATAGCACTGCTAGGGATTTACCCAAGGGATACAGAAGTGCTGATGCATAGGGGCACATGTACCCCAATGTTCATAGCAGCACTGTCAACAATAGCCAAAACATGGAAAGAGCCTAAATGTCCATCACCTGATGAGTGGATCAAGAAGATGTGGTATATATACACAATGGAATATTACATGGCAATGAGAAAGAATGATATCTGGCCATTTGTAGGAAAGTGGATGGACCTTGAAGGTGTCATGCTTAGCGAAATAAGTCAGGTGGAAAAGGACTGATACCATATGTTTGCACTCATAGGTCTAACAGAAGAACACGAGAAACCTAATGGAGGACCAGGGGGAGGGGAAGAGGAAAGAGAGTTGGGGAGAGAGAGGGACGCAAAACTTGACAGACTATTGAATACTGAAAATGAACTGAGAGTTGGAGGGGAAGGGGGAGAAGGGAAAAGATGTGGTGGTGATGGAGGAGGGCACTTGTGGGGAAGAACACTGGGTGTTATATGGAAACCAATTTGACAATAAACTATTTTTAAAAAAGGGGAAAAAAGAGGAAAGAAGATGTGGTGTATACATACACAATGGAGTACTACATGGCAATGAGAAAGATTTAAATCTGGCCATTTGTAGCAAAGTGGATGGACCTCAAGGGTGTCGTGCTAAGCAAAATAAGTCAGGTGGAGAAGGACAGATATCATATGTTTGCACTCATAGGTCTAACAGGAGAAACCTAATGGAGGACCAGGGGGAGGGGAAGTGGGCAAGAGAGTTGGGGAGAGAGAGGGACGCAAAACCTGAGAGACTACTGAATACTGAAAATGAACTGATGGTTGAAGGGGGAGGGGGAGGGGTTAAAAGAGGTAGTGGTCATGGAGGAGGGCACTTGTGGGGAAGAACACTGGGTGTTATATGGAAACCAATTTGACAATAAACTATTTTAAAAAATAATCTAACTGTAATACAATTGCATGACATAACATCAGCAAAACAGCTGGGCTAAAAAAAAGTGCAGAAGAACACGATCTAGGAAAAGAGAAGACTCCATAAACCTGAACATCAAAGAAATTGCAAAGAAACATGGCTCTGCACTGGAGGAAATGTTTCCCAGAGGGTACTGTCAACAACGCTGATACTCATGCACATGTGAACTGAAATTGAATATATAAGGAAATGGGCAGTAATGGTAGGAATGGGGATATCACATTTGCGTGGGAGTTGACATGTAATTAAAGTGGAATAACACTTATATACCTTCGGTCATAAATTAGAACCAGAGCCATCATTATGAACTTGCTTTCGCTTATATAAAAAATGTAGGCAGTTACATATAGACACATGTATGGATGTCCACAAATACACAGAGTAACAAACACTCATATATGTCCTTGTCAAATCACTTGAGGGGATATAGAGACCCTGGTAGCAACAAGCACAGCAGGTACCAAGATCTTGAATCTAACCCCATGACTCCATAAAATAAAACAGGGCTCCTTGCAGAAATGACTGAAGGGCTCTGGAGGAAAATACATTAAGCTGAGCGTGGAGCTAAAGCATCTTTTCTTAAAGCACATAATGAAATGTTATCCCCCCAAAAACCAAGAATGATGGAAACAGGCCAAAAGAGCATACCAGCTAACTGAAGGAGCTCTCCATTGCCAAAGTTGAAACAATTTGAGCAACAAAATAAATTAGTATTACATTATAACAAGGAGAATGTACTGTATATAACTGAAAGACAAATACTGAAAACACAATCTCGAGTGCATAAGACAACCAATGATTTGCAGAAATATTCTATTTTTAAGGAGGTAGAAGATAGCTACCACTACATAAAAAGTGGTACACCACATAGAAAGTTCCCACAGGAGTACTGGATGGAAAGAAAGGGGAAAGAATAATTTGACAAATATCATGTCAGTCAGGACACCAATATCAACACCATGAGAATTAGTCATGCTGACAGTGTACCCGTGATGTCATGACATGAACATGCCTGTTACCCTCCCTGCTCTTCTTGTCCGTCACCCACAGTCCCAGTCTGCTCATGAACAAAAGAAAAATAAGGCGAGTCCAAACAGAGATTATCTTACAGAATGCCTTCCTAGTACTCCTAAACTATCACTGCATCGGGAGCCATTAAAGCCTGAGAAAAAGTCACTGCATGTGGATCCTCAGCATATATGAGGATTAATATTAACCTGTGTGAGAGAGACAGGATATGTTTGTAATAGTAGAAACTGCGAGGAGAGCTGAGGAGAACCCTCTGAAAAATCACAGCAACGTTGTTTTGTAAATGTAAAACTGTTACAAATACTAAAGCAAAAGTTAAAATTAGTAATGAAATGCAGAATCTTTTGGAACACTGTGTTCTGAGATCGTCCTGAAGGTTCTCTTACCTGTATGAGCAGCATCACTGCTGTCAGTGACTCTTTCCATCAATAAAATAAAATAATAATACCACAGACAGTTTGAAAGTTTTCAATGCAATAATGACTGCATCTGCATTGTTTCTGGTAAATATTTAAGAATGAATGAAAACACTCATCTGAATTTCTCTATTCATGATTTCTACCCCCTCAGAGACCCACCCTGTGCCTCCCATCTCACACTATGGTGCTTTTTCTACCCCTCAATATCCCCTCTCACACTCTGTTTTTTTTTTAATTTTTTAATTTATTTTCAAATTGGTTTCCATATAACACCCCATGCTTCTCCCTACAAAAGCTCCCCACCATGACCATCACCCTCTTCCTCCCTCTCCCTCCCCCTTCAGTTCATGGTTCCTCTTCAGTATTCAACAGTCTCTCATGATTTGTGTCCCTCACTCTCCCCAGCTCTCTTTCCCCCTTCCCCTCCCTATGGTCCTCTGTTAGGTTTCTCCTGTTAGACCTATGAGTGCAAACATATGGTATCTGTCCTTCTCTGCCTGACTTATTTTGCTTAGCATGACACCCTTGAGGTCCATCCCTTCAGCGGGGGTATTCTCCCTCACCCACTCTGAATGCAGCACTAGTTTTTCCTCACAGTGACCGGGGTCATTTTTCCATAGAAAATACTTTTTCAAGACTGTACTCTGACATAAAACCTGCACTTACACTCACTAATTTCAGACTTCAATTTCCACCTTCGTGCCAAAAAGTAAGATTGTTTGTTAGTCTGACTATTGCCTACCCAGCTACGTTCATTTGGGTTCATTTCGCAGACCCTGCTCCTGATGGTTGGTGAGACAGTAAGAAGTATTTCTAAGTTCAGTAGCACAACTTCCACTATACTTAATCTCTGAATTTCCTCCTCTGCTGCTTCTGCACTGCTCACTCCCCTCATCTCCATGGAAAGACCCCAACACCACTTTCAATGGTCAGGACCTGTAGGCTTCTCTGGGAAGTTACACGGTCTCCTGTGAAAGAGTCCTCTTTCTTGAAAAACAATTAGAAATAAAATAAACAGACAACTTTAGGGAATCTACTTCCCAGGGTTTCAGTGCAACCTCTCAGTCTCACATTTATTCATTTTTACACCTGGGTTCGCAAACTGAGGACCATGACAAAAGAAACACTGCATTAGTTACTTATTTATGCACATAATAAATAGTAGTGTCTACCACACATTAATTGCTGAGGAAAAAATGTTCCTTAAATGACTCCAATTAACAAATGGTGCAATAATGGTAAACAGTCACTCCCAACAATGATAGAACCAGCAATGAAACAGAGGAAAGTCTGTCGAGAGACGAAGGCCCATTGATGAAGCACTAACTCTGGAGGAAACAGATCAGGGAGAGATGGTTGAGTGTATCCATGCTTTCCCTCCACAATCAAAGCCTTAATGGGAATGGCCTGATATCACAAGCTCCCCTTAACTTATTGTGCCTGGTGATGCCCCTAAAACAGATGCAAGAGGTCCCTCCCACCATAACACATTTCCCCAGGACTTTGGAAGAGGCCGCGGCTCACCCGGATGTTAGCCCAGAACAGCGTGAGATCGATGACCCACTCTCTCCCATGGATGATTGCTGGGGTTGGAAGTTATGACCTCAGGAATGAAAGAGACATGGCCCCACTTGGGAAGGCTCTAGAAAATGCAGCTCTGTCCTCATATCACTTGAGATGACAGGAGTCACTTCATGGGTGCAGCAAAGGCTTTTTCAATTTCTGTTAACTGCAGGGAATAAACTCCCATGAGTCTTATTAATGAAATATTCTTTTGTTTCTCTTCTCTGTAAGAGACTTGGGTCTCTGGAGCTAGGAGACAAAAATAGAATGCAAACTTGTCCCAGTGTTGAGACACAGTCTTGGCATTCCCTGATTGTCTCTTATCCCATTAAACTCTCCAATCCCACAAAGAGGTCCCCTGTCTTTAGAGCTTCTCACTAAAAAGTCAGAACACCCCATAAAAGTATCAAGTTCTGGATTTGCAGAATTCTGTGTCCCCTTAAAGGAGGAGACAGGCTAGATAGGTGATGGGGAATAAGGAGTGGAATTAGTGGTGATGAGAACTTGGTGTTTTATGGAAGAGTTGAGGCACTATGTTACACACCTGAAACTAATATCACACTGTATGTCTACTACATAGGAATTAAAATTTTTCAATAAATTAAGTGGTTCCTGGGTGACTCAGTTAAGCATCCCAAGTTTGGCTCAGGTCATAAGTTCATGGTCTATGGGTTGAGCCCTACTTCAAACCCTAGGCTGACAGCTCAGAGCCTGCAGCCTGCTTTGGATTGTGTCTCTGTCTCTCTCTGACCCCCTTTCTTTTTCACAAAAGTACATGAACATAAAACAGAGGAGCCTGGGTGACTCAGTCAGATAAGCATCCAAATATGGCTCATGTCATGAACTCATGATTCGGGAGTTTGAGCCCCATGTTGGGCTCTGTGCTGACAGCTCAGAATCAGGAGCTTGCTTCAGATTCATTCTCTCTTTCTATCTCCCAAAAAATAAGTAAACATTAAAAAACTGTTTAATAAATTAAAAAACTAATCAGAAACTTTTTGCTGGAAAACTATGAATCAGGTGATAGGAAATGACCATTATGGCTTACAATCCAATTGGGGGCCTCTGGGGTCAGGTGATAAGGAGACATGAGTCTTACTCTGTCTCACTCACCACAAGCTAGGTCCATGCGAGTTTCCCGCTATCACTGCCAAATCTCTGGGATGCAGCATTAAAGAAGATGCAGGTGGCAAGAGTCAGAGTAGCTGTATTGAGTGTGAGGTCTGTGAAGAGCCTATTGTTGTATGAAGTGCTGAGGGAAATCAGCTGCCCACCAAAATATTAAAAAAAAAGTAATAATGCATCCCTGGGAGAATCACCAAGAATGACACCAAGGCCTGAAACAGCAAGAGCCACTATTTCTATTATCTTCACACTTAATTTATGTTTTGGACAGTGTGAGAAAAAAACCTAGAGATTGTATAGTGGAGGTGGATTATTGTAAACTAATCACACAGGGTTCCAGGTGCCTCTGCTCTTCCAGACGTGCTCTCTTTCCAAGGTGAATTGACATAAAACCCAGGAAACTTGTATATAACCTCTGATATGCTCAGTGGTTCTCATCCAAAAGCAGATACTCTATCAGATACCAGCTTCCAACCCAGAGAAGAAACATTTTGCATTTATCCCACTGCTCCTCCTATCTCATTATAAATACTCAATTTTCTATTTAATATATATGTTTTTAAAAATCCATGCAGTTGGGGCACTGTGGTTCTGCATCTGACTTTGGTCCAGGTGATGTTATCACAATTCATGGGTTTGAGCCTTGGGTCTGCTCTGTACTGACAGCTCAGAGCCAGGAGCCTGCTTCTGATTCTGTGTCTCCATTTCTCTCTCTGACCATTCTACACCCCCTCACAAAATAAATATACATTAAAAAAATTAAAAATCCATTTGATACAATTTAATAAAAGGTCTAAACTGGTTTAAAGAAATCTGGAAAATGGGTCCCTGGGTGGTTCAGTCCGTAAAACGTCCAACTCTTGATTTGGGTTCAGGTCATGATCTCATAATTCCTGATATTGGGCCCCACTCCAGTCTCAGATCTGAAAGCATAGATTCAGCTTCATATATTCTCTCAGTCTCTCTCTGCCCTGCCCACAATCCCTGGCGCTCACTCTCAAAAACAATAAATAAACCTTAAAAACCAACAAAATAGATGCCCATAACGTATGAAAAACTTTTAGCAACCGAATACTGTAGAAAGGTAAACTGCAGTCTGTCGGCCTATCAACTGATAGAAATATCATGACTTATCTCTTCTAGGGTTTGGGGTACTGTTACTCAAGTGTTTATCTTGAAACAAAATATTTTATATGCAGAGAATATCTCGCTGCTAAAGAGCTTTCTCAGGGCTTGCTTGATGTCTCTGCTCCGCAGACCATAGATGAAGGGGTTCAGCATGGGCGTCACCACCGTGTACATCACTGAGGCTATGGCACTTGCCCTGGAGTTTTGTGAGGCAGTAGAACTAAGATACACCCCAAGGCTTGTACCATAGAACAAGGAGACCACCAAGAGATGAGACCCACATGTGGAAAATGCTTTATACTTGCCCCTCACTGATGAAATTCTCAAA
>PJEM01016609.1:0-25154 GCA_004023845.1 Helogale parvula | reverse complement strand
CAGGGGAGGCCCTGCAGCTGTGCATTATGGGAGCACACTCCCCCCCAGGCCATCTCCAGGGGGGGCCCTGCAACTGTACATTATGGGAGCACACTCCCCCCCAGGCCATCTCCAGGGGGGTCCCTGCAGCTGTGTATTATGGGAGCACATGTCCCCCCACAGGCCATCTCCAGCGGGGGCCCTACGGCTGTGTATTATGGGAGCACACCCACCCCCCAGGCCATCTCCAGGGGGGGCCTGCAGCTGTGCATTATGGGAGCACACTCACCCCCCAGGCCATCTCCAGGGGGGGCCTGCAGCTGTGCATTATGGGAGCACACCCACCCCCCAGGCCATCTCCAGGGGGGGCCTGCAGCTGTGCATTATGGGAGCACACACCTAGCCAGGCCATGTCCAGGGGGGGCCCTGCCCAGGGCACTCGGGATGCACAGAACACGCGCTCCCACACAAGCCACCGTCGGACAGCTGGTCCCTGGCAGCAGCGTTTTCTACACTAAGCACTAACTGTTCTCTGATTTCATGTTTCCCTGACGGAAAGGAACATCTCAGAGTTATGAGTGTTCAGAGACCACTTCCTGCCTCCGGACACCTCAGGAGGAGCAAGGAAGAAGAAACATGAAAGATTTTATTCTCCAGTCCAGGAAACTCAAAGGAGAAAGAAGCCTTTTAAAAACTCTATGGACCACCTCCCTTGGGCCGAGGGAGCCCGTGTGCATCTGAGAAGGGCTCTGATGCTGCCCCTTTGCAGACCGCTCACGGGAGGAAAGTTCCAGAGCCAGGCGGCAGGTGCGGGAGGACGACAGGGCTTGGAGAGCGCCCCCTTCTGCATCCTTGGTCAGACTCACCGCAGCGACAGAAGACAAAGGAAGCGGAGCTGGAAGGACCGAGGAATGCAGGTGCATCTGAAGGAGAAGCCCCCAACTCCCGGTCTTCCTCGCCAGACGAGGCACAGGCCACAGGACACCTGAGCAGCCTCCTGGGGAACCGCATGGCCGGGGAGGAGGGGGAGAGGCCTGGGGTCCTGGGAGGGGAGGAGGGGACTGCTGGGAAGCGGTGAGACTCCACATGCCCAGAGCAGACAGGGAGCTGCACCCACGTGGACCTTCCAGACTTGACCAGCGCCCTGGGTTACTTAAGGTTCGAGCGGAAGGGGACACCGGGCGCAGGGGCGAGGGGAACTCTGTCCATCCAGAATTCTTGCCAATGACAGTGACATCACCCCGCACGTAGGCAGTGCGCACACCCCCTCTGTCGGTCAAGATAACGAAACACTAGGAGTACGCTTCTACAAGAGCTGCTGCCTATTTAAATAAAATCCTGTTCGCCTGTTCGGAATCTGTAAACAAGAAACGCCTGGTGGCTCAGGCGGTTGAGCATTTGACTCTTGACTTCAGGTCACGATCTCCCAGTTCGTGGGTTTGAACCCCGCATCAGGCTCTGCACTGACAGCTCAGACCCTGTTGGGACTCTCTCTTCTGTTCTCCCTGCCCCTCCTCTGCTCATGTAACCCTCTCACAAAATAAATAAACATTAAAAAAAAGAATTCTATCAGGGTTTTAGAGATGGTGAACACCAATTCCTCCGGATACCAAGAACACAGAGCAGCGCAGTCAATTAAGCATTAGATTTCAGCTCAGGTAGTGACCCAGTGGTTCATGGGATGGAGCTCCGTGTCAGGCTCTGCGCTGACAGCTCAGAGCCTGCTTAGGATCTTCTCTCTCTCTCTCTCTCTCTTCCCCCCACCCCTCCCCAGCTCATACTCTTTCTCAAAATAAACATTTACAGGGCGTCTGGGTGGCTCAGTCAGTTGAGCATCTGACTTCAGGCTCAGGTCATGATCTCACAGTCGTGGTTTCAAGCCCCGCGTCAGGCTCTGTGCTGACGCCTAGCTCTGAGCGTGGAGCCTGTCTTTGGAGTCTGTGCCTCCCTCTCTCTCTGACTCTCCCCTGCTCACACTGTCTCTCTCTCTGTCTCTCAAAAATAAATAAAATGTAAAAATAAATAAACATTTAAAAAAATAAAAAGACTAAGTATATGAAACAAAATTACAGGAAAAACACAAGACAAACATGGGAGAGGCAGACACAGTCCCCAGATTTAGGAAGCTACACGGCCCCGCCAGCCAAAGGGCTGTGGCTGTCCGCATCTAGCAAGGCGAGGGCCCCCGTGGTAACCCTCCGAGATCCCGCGGCGCTCACCCCACCCCCACAGCCCCCCCGCCCCGGAGTCCGCCGCTCACACACAGGTAACAACAGCGAACGTTTTCCAGAGCCTCCCACGGGCCAGGAGTGGCCCCCAACACGTCTGTGTGTGGCCACCCACATAATGTGTGCCGGGTCCCGTGCAGGAGCTGCGGCCAGCCTCTCCACGTTAACAGGCAAGGAAACCACAGCACAGAGAGGGTAAGCACACGGCTTAACGTCACACAGTGCAGAGAATGTCCACGTCCCCTGGGGCCTGAGCCCTGACGGAAAAACCCAAGGCCCCAGGAACAAGTAAACTTTAATCCGAGCTCCTGTGACATACCTCACTTAGGACCTGACTCGCTAGTAGTACTTGTATGGCGATCAGGGTCCTGGAGAAACCAGGGCTCCACCCCCGGCTCACCAGGCGCGGGTGTGTGTGTGTCTCTGCCACACCCACCCCTGCCCGCTCCGGGCTGACACAGGAAGCACAAACAGCACGGAAGGCACTTCGGCCAGAGACCAGCTCCCCTCGGATCCACTGAGCTCCTCCATCCAGCGTGCGGGGGGCCTGGCCCACCCCGTGCAACCGCGGGGTCTACACCACAGGCCCCGCTCTTCAGCCCAGGATTTGTCCGACACGGCCCTGCCGGGCGCCCAGTGGCAGGGCGGGCACCAGACAAGAGCACGGCTGTGTGGAGGACGGACGCGGCAGCGGTGAGGGTCCCAGGGATGGGCAGAGGGGACAACCCGACGGGGGGAGGGATGAGCTAGAGGAAGGCCACACGGACAGCACAGGAGCCCCAAATCGGGGACGGCGTTTGTACACACGTCGGGGCAGGGGCGCGTGCCCCAGGTAGACATGGAGGACGCAGGCCGTGGGCCGTCGGGGAGACAGGCGAGGGACCGCACAGGCGAGCACAGTGTGCGTGAGGAAGGCCCTCCCCACCAAGGCAACTTCACATCAGCCACGAAGTCCTGTCCCACGGGTCTCACAGCAGGAATGGGGACAGGAGGCAGGGGCCGTGGACCGCGGGCCCTCCAGAGGGGAAGGGAAGAACAGAGGAGCGGTCAGGGCCCAGCAGCTGGGGCCTCGGAACGGGCCGTCGGCCAGAGACAACTCTGGGTCTGTGGCCGACTAATTCCGAGAAGCTGGGGCCGGGACGAACAGAAGCACGGCTGGACCCCTTGTCACACCTCAGGGAACCAGCCACCTGAGGCCACGGCCGGTCGGTAGCCCACGCCCCACCCACCTCCCTGGCCCCACACAGGTCCTGAGCACCTCAAGGGCAGAAACGCCCCGTCTTCCCCAGCGGCTGTGGGTGACAACACGGCTCGGGACAGAGAGTGTACAGCCCAGGGCCCTGGTCCCAGCTCCTACTGCCTGTGACCGTGACCTTGAGGAAGACACGCCTCATCAAATCAATTTATAGAGTCTGAGCCCCAAAGACCTTTCGCAATCCACAGGGGCAGCCTCCGTTTTGAGGCAGAAATTTGGTAATTTCCTGCATTTGCAGACACGTTCAAACTGTAAGTACATTCAACTCCTGACTCTTCTCTTACCAGAGAAATTCATTTCCGGGCAGAAAGTTCGCGAGAGCGGCCGGCCTCCCGAGGCGGTCTCACAGAAGGCGCAGGGAAGGGACGCGGCGAGCGGTGGCTGCGGACCCCGTGCCCCCTTGTGTAAGGACACACGGTCTGGACTCCGGCCTGGGGACACTGGGACCGGCCTACCACACGCGGACCCTTCAGGGCCCGCAGGGAAACCGGGCAGCCGGTCCACCTGCAAGGGGGGGGGGGGGGGGGGCGTCCCGGGGCCCCTGAGCAGCGAGGGCCGCGCGGCCGGAGCCCCGACGGGTCAGGGGCGCTAAGGCCAAGACGCGGGGACGCCGTCCTCCCACTCGCACTGACCCGTGTTCGTGCGCCTGAACCCAGAGACGCCACACCAAGATCCGCACGGGCCTCGCGGTCAGTGACCTGGGGCCGCCACAGTCACCCCGTAAGGAAAGCTGCCTGATTCCAGACACCCCGCGCAAGGGGAGGGATGGACTCGTGGGTGCACCCCCGCCCTGCTGACGCCATGGCTCCGTCTTCTCCAAGGACCGACCCGGGGGCGCCCACCGTGGGGCTCCGGGGGTGAGGCCTCCGACTGGATCTGGCTCTGGTCGGGGCCTCGAGCCCGAGTCGAGCTCTGGGCTGGCAGGTGCTGGGGATTCTCTCTCCCTCTCGCTCTGCCCCTCCCCTGCTCAGGCTCCCTCTCTCTCAAAACAAATAAACTTTAAAAAAAAACAAAAATTCAAAGCACCGTCTTGGGCACAAAGTGCCTACGTCTGTGTCTCTCCAGCCACCAGAGGGCCTGCGCCACGCGCCCCCCCAAACACTGAGCAGAACATCCAGGCCGAGGGCCCTCAGGCCCCCTCCCTCCCTCCCGCAACGCGTCCAAAGGCATTTCAAGCGCATTCTTGAATAGCTGTGTATGTATTTTTTTAACGAGGCTATAGGGTTTCTAGGCCCGCATATAAATAACACGCGGTGGAATCCAGTGGCGAAAAGTCCCTCGATGGAGGCAAGTCTCCGGCAAAAGCCAAGTTAGGAAGCCGTGTGGGGCAGTGAGGTCAGCAGCCCAAAACTGCACCCAAGCTTATTATTCCTAGGACCTGCTGCCCTGTCTTCTGTTTTACCAAGAAAGCTGCCCTCATCGTCTGTGTGTATTTAGAGGGCTCCTCACACACACGGGCGGGTCGAGCCCCATGAGTGTATGCACTGTGCACAGGGGCAGTTAGAAGAGAGCACTCATGATCTGAGGTGACACATTTTCCCTTCTACGTTGAAATAACCAAAAGCCTAGTAACAGTTTCCACTACTGCATTTGGGGTAAAAGGGCGTTCTTTCAATGTACGGAGAAACTGAATAAAATTACTGGGTTGGGCCAGCGGAGGACACGGACTCTTTAGATAAAAGGGATCATGGTAACGTCGGTCCTCTGACCAGAAACCTTAATATTTTTAAAAATATAATTTCCTGTGGGGGAGATACAGAGACCTCACTTTCTATTTTTACCTCCTTCCATTGGAAAGCTCTGGAATCTGACAGGTTAAGTCACACTGTCCTCAGAAAACCAGACACGACTGCCTAAGTCGCTCTCGGCAAACACTCGTTAACTATAAAAAACCAATACAAGCATTGAACCGTGCACTTAAAAATCATCAACATGCCCACTTTTGCACTATATATGTTTGACGATAATAAATACAAAATAAAAAGAGATTTTAAATGCTTATAGTCACTTAAAAAGCTTTAATACTACATTCTTAGAAACACTGTAACACAAAATATAAATATCATATATAGGCATCTAATCTGTTGTTAAAATTACAAGGGTTATGTTCATCTTGCAACAGCATTATTGCAAATGAGGATGAAACTTCTAGAAGTCCGAGGTCATCACTAAAATCCAGAGATCGGTTAAAGCATTTTTTACCCCCACAAGGCAGCCAGTTTTCACGTGCCAGGTCTGGAACGGTCTGTTTGGACACCGCCCGGGTAGACCCCACGTTCTCGGTGCCAGGCAGCGGGGGACCCGCACTGATTTCCCTGCGCCTCAGCTTCTAACTGAGCTCGGGTCCATCCTGATCCACACGCACGAAGAAGCATTCCCCCAACGGCCTGTCTCCACTCTACATAAATGTGCTTTTACCACACGGGCTCTTCGCGCCCTCCCTGCCGGAGAAATTCCAAGTTCAAGTTACTTCAGATGCAGCACTTAACGGGCGCTGCGGCGTGTGGATCCGAGGAGCCCTTCTATATAAATCGGCTTTGGAATGTCCCAGTTCTCCCCGACTGGAAATTCCATACGGGGCCGATTCTGTGCTCTCTGGTTTATTCTGAGAACCTTAATCCATTTCATTTTGTGTTACAGATATTTTACAACCACGCTTGGCCCACAGCGCTCCAGTTCTGACTTAGTTCACATTAAGAACTTCTTACCTATGATTTTCTGTAAATCCCACGTCCTATAAGGCCTATCCTGCCCTTGGAAATATCGCCATAAAGTTCCATAAACCTGATTTCATATTTTCCTTACTTTTCTCAGTTTTCTTTTTTAAAAAGTATCTCTGTAAGCAGATTAATTAAAAGACACCTTTCCCATGCTGTATCTTACCCACATCAGAGTTAATGATTTACATTATTCCTCACCAGTCTACTGGCCAAAAGAAATAAGAAATAGAAAAAAAAAGTATTATTAAAAACTCTTACTGGGGCCCCTCAGTGGCTCCGTTGGTTGAGTAGCTGACTTCGGCTCGGTCATGATTTCACGGTTTGTGAGTTCAAGCCCTGCGTCGGGCTCTAAGCTGACAGAGCCTGGAGCCTGCTTCCGATTCTGTGTCTCCCCCTCTCTCTGACCCTCCCCTGCTCCCTCTCTGCCTCTCTCTCTCAAAATAAACATTAAAAAAATTTTTTTGGAAAAAATACTCTTATTACAGAAACCTCTAGAAGTCTGCACAACCCAGGAGCACCTGGGTGGCTCAGCCGGTAGATTTCAGCTCGGGTCACGATCTCACGGTCTGTGGGATTGAGCCCACAGCAGGCTTTGTGCTGACAGCGTGGGGCCTGCTTGGGATTCTCTCTTCTCTCTCTCTGTCCCTTCTATGCCCTCTCTCTCTCTCTCTCTCTCTCTCTCTCATAAACTAAATGGAAAAAAAAATCAAGTCTAAATAACTGTGATCTACACAGAAAATAAACATGTAATTCTTACATTCCTTGAAATAAAATCTAATATAAAAATCACAAATTAACAACAGCAGACTCAAACAACATCCAAATAGCAACTGCAACACTGGGAGCAGGGAAGAGATGGAGAAGGAGAAGGGAAGGTAATAGAAGTAACTGATTTCTTCATCTCTCCCAAAGAGGAAGTCAAATTACATGGTTACTGAACGTGGTGAATTAAGAAACACAGGTTTAAGCAAAAGTCATAAACGTAACCACCAGCGCAACTAAGAACACTGGACTCTCTACAGGCCTCCCCCGACTCTGAGAATTAAAGGAGAGGAAACATAATTCATAGGTCAATAAACGGAAAATAACGCAAAAAGAGAAGAAAGCATGAAGAAGATAAAGGTTTTATAAAAATTAGGAAAGAAGACATCTGTACAGCAAAATTATAAATGGAACAAATTTATTAAGGACATGACTGGGTGAAAAATAAAATCAAATTCTCTGTTCTCTACAAAAGACACCAAATATTAATACAAAAGTTTGACATGTAGACAATACACGCACACACACACACACACACACACACACAAATTCCAAACAAAAGCAACAGTGAAAATAAAAACACCATTAAATGTTAAATTCAGTTTAAATTTTTTTGTTTATTTTTGAGACAGACAGTGAGCAGGGGAGGGTCAGAGAGAGAGGGAGACACAGAATCTGAGGCAGCTCCAGGTCCGGAGCTGTCAGCACAGAGCCTGACACGGGGCTTGAACCCACAAACTATGAGATCATGACCTGAGCCGAAGTCGGATGCCTAACCGACTGAGCTACCCAGGCGCCCTGATTCAGTTTTAAACGACCCTTAACTGCCCAAAAGTCACATTTATTAAGGGTAAAAAAAGACCACCAAGAAGATAATTGTCCTAAAACCTTTATGTCAAATAACACAAAACAAAATATACAAATATCCCCGTGAACGCATGAAAAGTCCAACAGAGAGAAAAACAGAGGTGAGAGAAATGATGAAAATGTCTAAAACCTGGATCAAAAGGGCAAAAATAACAAAAGAGTTTGAAGGGAAAAGGAAGGCACCTGGGAGCTGTAGGGTCAGACTCCACACTCACAACTTGGCCGGCCTGGCCCCGAAAGAAGGACCAAGCACAGAGCAGTGCCCACCGGCCCCTCGACCAGGAGCGCCGAAGGCACCAGCTCCTCAGCCATACAGCACCAGTGACACCCGACAGTGAAAGCAAAAACAAAACTAACCAAAGTCCCACCACCTGGAAAACTGTAAATTCTCCAGAACAGCTCCCAGGGCAGGTGGAATCAGAGTTCAAACCTGAAACCTCTCCTGAAAATGCTCTGAGTCAAAATCCACGGACACACAGAAAGCTCAAGGTTTAGCTAAGGTACCTAAAAACAGAAAATATACATAAATGAAATGCTCCATGCAGAAAGTAACAGAGGGGGGCACCTGGGTGGCTCTTTCAGTTAAGTGTCTGACTTCAGCTCAGGTCACGATCCCACCGTTTGTGAGTTCAAGCCCTGCGTTGGGCTCTGTGCACTTCAGCCTCTGTGCTGACAGCTCAAGCCTGGAGCCTGCTTGGAATTCTGTGTCTCCCTCTCTCTCTGCCCCTCCCCCATTCTCACAGGCACCCACATGTGCTCACTCTCTCCCTCTCAAAAATCAAGATTAAAAAAAATTTTAAAGTAACGGAGAAACCTCTTAAATTTGAATTTTTTAAAGTAGCAATCAATGAGAAAAAACAGTAAAACTGATCAATAAAATGAGTAACTATCCCTTTGATAACCTCAAAGAAGGAGTTAAATGACTAGCTGGTCTATTTAAAAACAAAAAAAAAAGAGGGAGTATTTGGGGCAAATTCAGTGTAATGACAGACAAAAGAATGAAAACTAAAATAATACAATGTTTTTCACAACTCTGGGTGAATATGCTTTGAGAATATGGATAAAGGAAATGACTGATTTTCTAGCAGAATATAAATCTTCAACATTTACTCGAGAATCAATAGACAAATAACCAGACCAAAATCATGTAAATAAATCGAAAGATCTGTTATATTCCTCCACCGACTCAATTACGAAAACGTCAGTGAAATTCACACGTCTTTTGAGAAACTCAGACACAAGCTATGTCAACGCTTCTGGAGCAAAAGGAGTTTACACAGTGTGTGACATATAAAAGGGACAAACAAAAAGATACTTCACACAAAGCACAAGGCCCTAATAAAGCAACAAAGTATGAATAACTGGGTGGGAAAATGAGCAAGGTCATGGGCAGGCGACTCACAAGAGAAGCAAAATGATCAGCAAACATTGAGAAACGCTCGACAAACTTGTATTAACACGATGAGCTATTTACCCTATCCAGCCGGCCAAGACTTCAAAGACTGAGAACATCAAGGCCGACCCAGAGAAAGCCATGACTCCCACTGACCGCTGCGGGGGGTAAGATGACATTCTGAGATCTTTGTTGGGAAATCTGGCAATCTCTATCGACTAAAATGCTCCTTCTTGGGGCGCCTGGCTGGCTCTGTTGGTAGAGCGTGCAACTCTTGATCTCAGGGTGGTGAGTTCAAGTCCTGTGTGGGGTATAGAGCTTACTCCAAAAAATATATATATACATATATATGAAATGCCCCTACCTGGCCCAAACTCCACCCCAGGGAACTTGTCTGAGAGAAATAGTCCCACAAGGACACTGTGTGTCACAGCGCTGTGCTGCGGCCTAGGAAAGGTCGGGCCACAAATGTCCACCAACAAGGGACATACCGTCTCCCCGGACAAAGGAGGGGCAGCTGGCCCAGGCGGACGTCCAACTGGTGGGGGCCGACTGTCCCTGCCGGCCGCGCACAGCCACAGTCCAGTCTGATGGGTCTGAACTGGGCCACGCTGGGCACTTGGAAATCAGTACCGTGTGTGAAAAGATCTGCACTCTACACATGCCTTGAAAAGAAGGAGTCGTAATGTTCTATTTAAAAAAATCCGTTGCAGAAACGGTCCACACATGGCCCTACTTTAATGTTTTAAATTAAAGTTTACACATTAAAACAATGCATTTATTAAGCTAACGTATTTCCATACCGAGGACGGGGAAGGGCACAGAGAAGGCTCCAGAAATAGTAGCAGTGTACAATAAAATGACATCCACGTGGTGAAATGTCTTACTCTTTTTTTCATTCTCAAAACACAATTTCTGGGGCGCCTGGGTGGCTCAGGGGGTTAAGCGTCTGACCACAGCTCAAGGCATGATCTCACAGTTCACAAGGTCAAGCCCTGCATCGGGCTCTGTGCTCACAGCTCAGAGCCTGGAGCCTGCTTCAGATTCTGTGTCTCCCTGTCTCCCTGCTCCTTCCCCCTCCAGCTCTGTTTCTCCAGCTCTCTCTCTCTCTCTCTCTCAGAAGTAAATAAACATTTAAAAAAAAAACAGAAAAACTCGATTTCCTCTTTAAGTTGTAAAGTTCCTGAAGGCAAAAAAAAACAATGAAAAGTCTGTAGTCTCCAAACTCTGCATTTTGTATAATTATCTTCAAAGAAATCGTTTAATTTGGGCGAGGAGAAAACTACCCTAAATATTTGGCTCTAACTAAATTGCTCAACTACATTGTTGAGAAGCCAAGCGGTGAGCTCCACACCACCCACCCCTCCCCCCCTCAGCCATATAAAGGGAAAGTATGTGTTTTCATACCACTTGCTGGACTTCTATGTAACTTACTTTTTTAAATCTCTGTATACATCTTAAACACAAAGCGCTTCTGTTTCTTTATTCTCTAATGCAAGAAAACCAGCAGAAGACATTTAAAATGTGTGCCTTCAGATGAATTCTCTGGAATAATGACATTTAGATCAAGAAGTGCCAGCAAAGGGATTTCTACAGTAGAAACAGAATCGACATCTAGTAAAGGATCCTGGGAAGCCCCTGACCACTGACAGTAGGCAGGACAGACCCCACATCCTGAGCTCCAGCCTCAGACTTCTCCAAGTCAATTAAGCAAAGTGATTTGCAAAGGAGCAAAGCGCCCGCATCCTCAGTGACCCCTGGATCATCCACGAAAGGGGAGTTTTAATCGGAGCACCACTGTGATCCTCAAGTTCTATGTGACCAGCCGACCCTACGGCAAGTGAACACCCACCCATGAAGTGCTCAGGACTAGATAGAAACGCTCCTGACCCCCAGATGCACGGCCAGGAGGGGCTGACCAGCAATGGAGGCTTTAACCAATTTTAAGGTAAGGCCCCACTTATAAAAGCCCAACTAACTGAGACGCGTGCGGATTTGCAAAACTTTTTTTAATTTTTTAAACTGTTATTTATTATTGAGAGACAGAGAGAGACAGAGCCTGAGCAGGGGAGGGGCAGAGAGAGAGGGAGACACAGCATCTGAAGCAGCTCCAGCTCTGAGCTGTCAGCACAGAGCCCGGTGGGGGACGCGAACCCACCAACCGTGAGATCATGACGAGAGTTAAACTCGGACGCTTAACCAACTGGGCCACCAGGTGCCCCATAAACTTTTAGAAGAAACTTAGGCCCGCACACCAGCAAATAGCAATCCTAACACTGACGGCTCCCATTTCTCCTTCAGGCAGAAAAGCCCTTTTGCCTAACCGCCCGCACACTCAAGGCCCCTTCTGCTGAGCCGCTGCAACAGAGAGAGACAAACAGCACTTTTACAGCAGCCAACGAACGCAGACCAGGACTCCGATTTCCCCCGAATGCTTGGCCATCTTATTCTTCTCAGTACTAAGTTTTAACACTGACACTGCTACTCACATGCAAGACCGCGGACGGAACCCAAGTGTGTTTCGACGACACCCACCTATCAAGAGCATCTCTGTAATGGATGGAAGAAGAAACGGGACTTGACCCCTACTCAAAACAACAGACGTGCAGACCCGAATGTCTGGATTTGCAGGCAGGGGTGTTGGGAGAGCTGCAGGGGCGGGGCCAGCCCCAGGATGACAGAGCAGCTCCACTGCGCCTCACCTTGAGGACGAGCCGCCACTGGATAAGCAAATATCGCACAGTCATCTCAGGACACCTGGGGACACACGCCAGCCCGGCACAGTCCCCTCCACACAAGGGACGTTTGTGTCTGAGCTGTGACACATGACAAATATTCCAACACAACACGATCCTGCTGTGGCTTCACACCGGGGACCCCCCCTTCTCCCGCCACCCCCAGAACACCGAATGGCCTGCCGTTTAAAGCCCCCGAGGACTGCAGCCCCTTATGTCCCTGTCTGCGCTCCCCAAAGCTCGGCCGCACGGGGACAATACGCGGTCATAAACACCGATGCCGGAATGGTGGACCGAACACCCCATCCCACGGCATCTCTCCGGGTCCCTTGAAAAGGAAGCATCCCCTGAAAGACGTTCGTCTGCTCTGAGTCAAGGGCTCTGTTCTCCCAAGAAACAACTTTTCTGAGCCATTCACGTTACCCATTTTAGGGAAATTTTCGTTTTTATCATTATTAATATTAGCATATTGGGGCGCCTGGGGACAGTTCATGGGTGTGAGCCCCACGTCGGGCTCTGTGCTGACAGCTGCAAGCCTGGAGCCTGCGTCGGATTCTGTGTCTCCCTCTCTCTCCGTCCTTCCCCACTCACACTCGGTCTCTCTCTCAAAAATAACTAAACATTAAAAAAATATTTTTTGAAATATTAGTATATTTAAAGGGCCTATTTAAAAAGTACTAATCAAACGAAGAGAAACTTGCCTTTCGGGGAGGCTCTCCGACGTGAAAACCACCCCGTGAGCACCCTCACCCCA
Source organism: Helogale parvula (assembly GCA_004023845.1). NCBI lineage: Eukaryota > Metazoa > Chordata > Mammalia > Carnivora > Herpestidae > Helogale > Helogale parvula. The sequence goes on along the minus strand of PJEM01016609.1, from coordinate 12,461 downwards.
CATGAGCACCCTCACCCCGCGAGCACCCTCACCCCACATGAACACCCTCACCCCACATGAACACCCTCACACCACGTGAGCACCCTCACACCACATGAGCACCTCACCCCGTGAGCACCCTCACACTGCGTGAGCACCCTCACCCCGCGGGAGCACCTCACCCCGTGAGCACCCTCACCTCGCGGGAGCACCCTCACCCCGCGGGAGCACCCTCACCCCATGAGCACCCTCACCCCGCGGGAGCACCCTCACCCCGTGAGCACCCTCACCCCGCGGGAGTACCCTCACCCCGTGAGCACCCTCACCCCGCGGGGGCACCCTCACCCCGTGAGCACCCTCACCCCGTGGGGGCACCCTCACCCCGCGGGAGCACCCTCACCCCGCGGGAGCACCCTCACCCCGCGGGGGCACCCTCACAAGCTGACAGCACTTGGCTCAGACTCTGTCCAACTCTGTCCGACTCCATCAGGGCCTGGGGAGAAAGGAGGCGGCCCAGGCTCCGGCCCAGGCTCCTCCGGGAACGGCGTGGGGCAGGGTCTGCAGAACCATCATCCCAATAAAATACTCCATCCCTCACAGGAAGAGCATTTTGCTGACCCTCTCCCCGCCCAGCCAGGAGTTACAGAAGAATGAGTTAGCCCCACCTGGGGTTTCCACTCCAGATACATCCTCAGCCCAAGCCGTAAACGGATTCCATGTTTTGTAAATTTGATTTTTAGACCGTGAGGTTAACAGAACTAAAATGTGGCACATTGTGATCAAACAGGTTTAAATCTTACTGTGCCCGATAACATCTACCTGATTAAGACAATTCTCATCTCTTTGCAAAAAAAGAGATTTTTTTTTTAATGTACAGAAAGTAGGAATAACCCAAGAGCTCATGAAGCCCATGGGCTGGATGGGACAGAAAATGAATTCAAACCATCACCACTTCCCTGTTTTCCAACATCCTTAGGGTAAGCAGCCTCTTTATCTGCTGGTCTGCCCTGTAACCAGTGAGTGGCACAGGGTTCCAGCTCCCTTCCTTTCAAAGCTGCCTCGCGTAGCCTCCCTGGCAGCATCTCATCTCATTTCACAGATGAGGAAGTAAAGGCACACACAGGCTCCGAAATCAGCCACACACCCTGGACGCTGGGCTCGCAGCTACCTGGCGCCGCACTGAAGCTCCTTTCTAACCCTGAGGCCAGGACGAACCAGCCCGAGGGAGGGGACCCTGCATCCGAGGTGGGTCTGCGGCAGGGAACCTGGGAAAGCCTGCCCGCAGGGGGCCTCCATTCCAAGAGTGTGCTTGGTCAAGCTCCAGGGACTGAAGGAGGTCAGGCCTCGGCCTCCTGGCCACCCTTGGCTGCCTCCCGAGGGACAGACGCCTCAGCACCCGCGCCCCACCCCTGCTACCCCTGGACAAAGACCTTTTCTCCCTTTAATTAAACCGCTGGGATGCAAGTGAGAGATTTCCAGTCTCTTCCCTTCATGTCCTTGTCGAAACCCAGCGGAACTTTGGGAGTGAAGATTCCCTCCAAGACAGGCCGTGGTTTAGGGTGAGGGGTTTCATCTGGAGCCCCCCCGCCACTGCACCATCCTCAACGGTAGCCAGACTGCGGGGTGGGGGGGGGAGTGGTTGATCCACACCAGATTCTAAAACTTTGTGTAAAAAAAAAAAAAAAACCAGATCTCAGTAACAATTGTTATGGCATTTATACATGCAAGCACCACTTCATATCTACCGGGTTAAATAAGACATAATCAGTCTTATCTTGCCCATTTTCTTTCCCTTTTTCATAAGGTTACTAACAATCTAGAATCACAGATTCATTCTATTTCCATCAGGCCGTTCTGTCCCAGCCGGGTCAGCACACTGCGGCCCGGGGGCCACATCCGGCCCCCAACCAGCTTCTATATGGCTTGTGAGTTTAGAGTGTTGTTTGCATTCTTAGGTGGTTGGGGGAAGAAAACAGAAGAATAACATTTTGTGACACATACAATCACATGACTTTCAAGTTTCGGGGTCCATGGATAAATCTCCTTTATTTGCTGACGTGCTGTCCAGGGCTGCTTCTGATCCAACAGGCTCAGCAGCTGCGACAGAGGAGGGCTGGCTGCAAAGCCCAAACTACTGACTCTCTGGCCCTTTCCGGAAGCGTCAGCCACCCCTACCCGGGGGTCCTGTAAGTACAGACCCCCAGTTTCCGCAGCCCAGAAGCGCAGGGCCGGAGCCGCTGGACCCGATGCAGGAGCTGCTGGATCCTCAGCCGGCCCTCTGAGTTCCTCTACCCCAGGGACCACTCAGAGCTTTGTCCCCAGAGCAGACACGGCCACACGCTGATGCCGCCATGTTCTGAGTCCCCTAAGGTTTCGGCAGCTGGCCCCCACTCAGAGCACCCGCTCCACCTCTCGGTGGTGGTGTCTGGGGAACCCTGGCCACCTAGGAGCTGAGGGAACTGGTCCCCATAAGGCGATCTCTGAAGTGGCCCAATTCCAGAAGGCTCAGCCCAAGACTTAAACAAATTCTGCTTTCTTAACACGCATGAGGAAGGTCATACCCAACGTGATGCGTCTCCTGAGATAGTCCAGCTTCGGGGCTTTGAGCAAGTCTCCTAACTGTGTGGGTCTCAACAGGCTCCTGGGCCAACGGGGTGCTGTAAGGACTCCCTAGCTCCCAAGCGTTAAGATGAATACAGGACCCATAAAGAACGTGGGCCAGTGCCGTGCTCCGTGGGTGTGTGATCGAGGTTTCTGGAAAGGAAATGAGCCTTAACAGAACAATTCTGAGCTATTTATTGGGGGGCGGTGGGGTCTGCTAATTCAGGCATTCGCCAAATTTGATTCAAGTCTATAATAAAACATCAGTAATAAAAATTAAACTTCTAACATAACGGGAAACCGTATTGCTCGGTAACTTGGGTCCTATTTTCACGATGATTCCAAAACCCATTCTCGGAGTTTCGTACTCTGTTACCACGTGGCTGGTAACCATAGCGGCTACAAGACCCACCGGTCCCAGGTCACCACGCATGGGCGGTCAGAGTGACACTGAACCACGGTCGCTGTGAGAAACCGGAGATACCATCACGGACGTCAAGCGCTTGCTCTCGCGCGGGCGCCCGTGACGTCAGACGCTTGCTCTTGCGCGGGCGCCCGTGACGTAAGGCGCTTGCTCTCGCACGGGCGCCCGTGACGTCAGACGCTTGCTCTCGCGCCAGCGCTCATCGACGTCAGATGCTTGCTCTTGCACTGGCGCTCCGAGAGGCTCTCCCTTCACACGAGAACTGGCGACTCTCGTCCTTGTGTCCAATTCAACACAAATGTGGCTTCACTCCCTTTAGTCACCGGAAAGCTCAGATTCCACATTTTGGTTCAGTACTGGCAGAGCCGCTGAGCTCTGGATATGTAATCCTATTTTCCCCTCGCAGAGATCTATCATTTCACTTCCTCATTCTTGATTTTTATTAATGTTTTACTGCATGTATATATATATACACACATACATATATATATATTTTTTTTTGAGAGAGGAAAAGGGTGAACAGGGGGGAGGGGCAGAAAGAGAGGAGAGAACCTCAAGCAGGCTCCACACACAGCGCAGAGCCCGATGCAGGGCTGATCTCGGGACTGTGATTTGACTGAAGTCGAGAGTCAGGAGCTCAATCGACTGAGCCACCCGGGCACCCCGGGGTTACACTGTATATTCAACGTGTGATGGCTGGTGCACCTCATCTCATCTATGGAAAGAGGTGGGTATAAACCAGTAAACAACAAGATTTCCATTACCAGCTACTCAAACAGCCCTGCAGAAATTCTCACACAAGGGCATCCAGCGTAAGATCCAAGAACTCTACCACTGACCAATTCTAAGTTTACGCTGGTGATAATATACATACTTTTTTAATTTCTAGAAAAGCAGAAGACTGCCTGGGATATGGCTTTCGGTAAAAAATGAACACGTGTGCAGTCCTCTCTCCTTCAGAAAAGGAAAAACGAATTCTAAATTTGGGTCTTAATCTGCCGATTTTTCTTCTTAAGCAAAAACAACGTCAGCCCCGTTTGCTCACCTGCAGAATGCAAACGGAGGTAGGCTTTCTAGGCAGCTCTGCACCAAGAAGCAGAATTCACTGGGTCCCGGCCCAGCTCCCAGTTGTACCAAGGCAGGCGGAGAGGGTGGAGCTGTGCCATAGGGCACACACACGCCAGGGGCCGACCAGGCACGAACCAGCCAGTGCAACGGGCTGCCGTGTGTGGCCTCCTGTCTGAACTGCCACCAGACTCACTGCCCTGGGCCTGCTTGTGCCCAGCTGCCTTGCCCTCGGTTGCCATGCTGTCCACACGCACCAAGCGTATGCTGAAAGAGAGGTGCCACCACTCCCTAGCCTGTTCCGGCCAATGGCTCCCCTTCCGGAAACCGTGGCCCTGCCTCACTTCTCAGAGCACCCACCACGCAGATGCCTGCTGGCCTCCACACTCGTGCCCTCCACCGTCTGCGGCGCCTGAGGACAGAACGGCCCACAACCATCACCTGTCTTCTCTGATCCCTTCCCCGGTAATTTTTGGTGGCGTTTTTTTTCTTTTAGGTCTCTCTATCCCAGGTTGGCCGTTTACCTCCTGCGGTGGCTGTCTTATAAGAAAGGACGCGGGTTTCTCCTGCCACCGTCGGGTTTCCCATGAACGTCTACCTCCTGGCGCCGTCTGAGCTGGAAATCTGTGCGAACTGCTGTGGGTCGCCAGCGATCTGGGCTTCCGCCCTTGTCTGAGCCCCACAGTGCTACCGGGACCCTGGCCTGGGACGACGGGTCCCTTTCCCACACTAACACGATATCCCCACGGAGGGGTGCAAACGTGTAGTCACCGTTTCTCTTCTCTCTAGAGCTAGAGCTGAGCATCAGAGGGTGAAACTAAGGGGGGCAGCGCACCACCCACAGTCCTGATGCCCAGGGCTTCCCGGGCCTAACTCTGCCTTGTGGGCGGGCTCTCGTCCCCCTCCCCTGCCATGAGCACAGTCGTGAACTGGGATTCCGGGAACCCATCCGAGCTCTGCCCCATCGTGTGGCCGTGGCCGAATCACTCAATCCTTCTGCGTTTCGGTTCCTGCGTTTCAGTTCAGACTCACCCAAAACCATCTCTCGGTTTCCGGGCAGTTTTAACTCCTACGCACCTCTCCCCACGAACGTTCTAAAAGAAGTCCACGTGGAAATAACACGGATTTACGAAGAAAGTTAAACAGTTTTGAAAGTGCACATTTTCCTTCATGGTCACCGTGCACGACTGAGGGGCCGCACCTGCCCGACGCGAACACGTCCTCTGGAGTGAGGTACGGGGACGACGAACTCCGCCCCAGCCACCAAGGGGCCGGGTCGTGACATCCGCGCTCTGAGCATCTAAAAGGGGCCTCCGGGGCCCCGCAGACCTAACACCCCTTCCACAACGGTCTAGCCTCTCCATGGACAGTTGGAAAACCTACGTCAACGGCTGACCAATAGCACGCTGACAACTGTCCCCTCCTCGTTTGCAGCCACACAACAGCCTGTAAATGAGCGTCCCCAGGGCATGCCACATCCCAGACTCGCACTGCAGCAGCTCCCTTCTTTAACCAATTCTTACAGATGCTTAAAAATGCGGAGACTTAGAAAAATTAACCTTCCTTTGAAAGTTCAGAATCTAAGTGGCCCGTAATCTCTCATCAATGTGGAACACAACTGAGGGGCCAATCGTCCCGTAAAACCATTAGCAGATTCTGCTTTTCTGTCACCAGGGTAATTTACTGAGGCCAATTTTAATCCTACCACTGAACCACTAATCCCGTGACTCTGCAGAATCGTCCCCAAGTTTACCTTGCTATGGCAAATACTTTTACGCGAGGAATTCACTCAGTGAGTCCAGTCGTGTTTTTTACGTTGGCTTCAGGAATGAGAGCCTCCTCCCGGCCTCTCACTTGAAAAAGCAAAAAGCCGTTTTTGAAGTCGGGAGGCCACTCGAGCACCTGGGCGGCGCTGCGCTGGTCACAACAACACGAATGTAAATTACGCCTGGTGTTACTCAAAGCGACAAATTATCGTCATTATGCTAATGGTCACGCTAAAGACATGGAAAGCGGTGGTCCGAGGAATCTAAATCTGGTGGGAATATGATTACCAGTGTGAACGGTGCTATTTCCTCAAACCTGCATAGAAACGTTCTCTCCGTGTCACTGATAACGTCAGTGTAAACTATGCAGCACCGACGGCGGCGTTCACGTCGTGGAGAAGCTAGGAGCTGGCACCCAGGCCTGTCCGCGAAGGCGCTGCTCTGCAGGCACACACAGGAATGAGTACACATGTGTTTACTTCGTCCCTGGAAACAGGGAAAACGGGATGATTAAAGCTAATGAGACAGATTCAACGAGAGAGTCACCTGGAGACACATGAGCTCCGGGAGCAAGGCCAGAGCCGTCCCAGATGCCGAACACGGAGGCGGGATGCTCGAGGGGCGCCGGTCGGTAATTTCCTGAGATGTCGCCTCACAAGCCACGCTGGTGGATTCAACGCAAGACACCCCCAAAACCAGAAGTGGGGTGTGTGAACACAACAGCTCATGAAGGGAAAGCTTCACCAGTCTGCCTCTAGAAAATTCCAGAGCAGCACAGAAGTTTAAACCATGACACAGGATTCTCCATCTGCTCATTGATTTCGCCATCTATTTAAAAAAAAAATAGCCAACAGTCTAAGGGGAAAAAAAAAAAACCCACATTTTTTTAGGTGTAGCTTAAATCACTGGAACAATCCGGAACGAAACAGCGAGGGTCTCTCTCACCGCATCAACCCGCAGCCTGTTTGCAACCAATCCAGGCTGTAGCTGCTCCCACTGGGCTCTGTCTTTCCCCGAATTAACACAGTCGACTTTTAATATTAAACTATTTCCTACAAAAATTATCTCAGGAGAGAAACAAGTAGCACTTGCTTTACTCCCTTTAAACATCAATCCAACAAGAGACTAATGAAGCCAGGGGCCGCCCCCCCACGCCGTTTTCAATACATCCTTCCCTGTACTAAATTTCAAAGAACATTCTCGAATGCTGAAATAAATCAATGCCTAACACAGTGCCAAGTCAGCTCCGGCGATATAGGTTAAATAGTGCCATATGGCAAAGACACACACATCTTGCCCCTTTTCTGACAAACAAAGGGAAAAATTCCTAAGCAAACACCCCTTAGTTAACACGTGGAGTGCGGAAGGTGGGCTTTTCCAAGTGTTACTAAATAATGCGGAAAATTCTATTTTAATTCTTAGCCATTTGGGAAAAAAAACTACACAGTTTTAACACGGAACCTCAACGTTTAAGAGTCTCTCTTTAACTACGTCCTGAAAGCTAACACCACATGTTAGCCTGCACTCACCATCTCCTAAATGAGCAAGAAAATAACAGGACAGCTGGATCCAAAGACTGAGCTGACATCAGCAATTCCCCGGGGCGCCAGAGCTGCGAGAGACCAGTCTACCTGCTTTTCAAAGCGTAACACACCAGACGAATTCTGTCTTGAAAACAAAATACACCAGTATCTCAACCTGTGCCCAGCCCTCCACCGAGAAACTGTCTGAACGTCAGAATCACACACACAGAATACCTATCCCCGAAATTTCTAGAGCAAAACAACTTGATTAAATTCCTGACCAAATTCACAGGCGCGCACACACACAGAAAGAAAGAAAATCTATCAGAAGGAACTCCTGTCTGAAATAAACAGTAAAATGTATCTAAACCCAATGTCGTTTCTAAAGGATTTATTTGGTCTCTTCTCCAGTGCTGTGGTTTATTCATTACTTTATATATATTTGCATGTTGACATTCTCAAAATAGTCGCATTTCTAATTATTGCTGCTTTATAATTTTCAGTACCATTGGAATTGGAGAATGAATGCCAGATCTTTTTGGAAAACTACTGTTAAGGAAGGATGAGAGCCACAAAATTACACTTCTTTAGAATTCGAATGGATGCCACTGGAAAACATCTCATTCTGGACATAAACAGCCAGCTCTCGCCGTGGAGAGAGACGCTTCAGCTGCCCGACCCCGTGCAGCCGGATGCAAGGGTAACGAACACACACAACAGAGCTGCAGCTACTCATTCGTACCAGCCCATCGCGGATACCCTCGATATAACTTAGTGGGCGGCGAAAGTTCAAGTACAAGCAAGACCCTTACAGGCCTGTGTGTACTTCCTCCCGTGGCTATTAAAGTCATAACCCCCTCGGGGCGCCTGGGGGCTCAGCTGGTTAAGCGTCCGGCTGTGGCTCAGGTCACGATCCCACAGTCTGTGGGTTCGAGCCCCATGTCGGGCTCTGTGCGGACAGCTCAGAGCCTGGAACCTGTCTTCGGATTCTGTGTCTCCCTCTCTGACCCTCCCCTGCTCACACTCTCTCTCTCAAAAACAAATAAACATTAAAAATATACATAAATAAAGTTGTAGTCCCTGAAAGAGTCCTCTTTTGAGGAAAGTTAATTTTAAAATAAACATGCATTTTAAAGACCTGGATGAGACATTTTAATTTCAGGATGAAAGGTTTTTTTATTCTTCCCATAAGGTAAAAGTTCTTCACAAATAAACATTTGATGGGTTTCCTTTCTTAAAATGGGTTTCACCAATTCCTAAAATTCACCAGTATTCCTGGAAATTCTAAGATAGTCACACGCAGAATCCAATGACAGGATGGCCCTCCCCACATGACCAGCTCTCTACTCTGATAAGAAAGGTACGGAGTTCACGCTGTCTCTCTCTCTCAAAAATAAATTTTTAAAACAATTAAAAAAAAAAAAAAAAGAAAGAAAGGTAGGGAGTTCTTAGGGCACCTGGTTGGTTCAGTTGGTTAAGCGTCTGACATCGGCTCAGGTTCATGGGTTCGAGCCCCACCTCAGGCTCTGTGTTGGCAGCTCAGAGCCTGGAGCCTGCTTTAGGCTCTATGTCTCCCTCTCTCTCTGCCCCTTCTCAACCCATGCTCTGTCTCTCTCTGTCTCAAAAATAAACTAAAAAGAAAGAAAGGTAGGGAGTTCTCCACCCGCTGGAGGCAGAGGCCGCCCCGACTTACCTCTCCCACCCCAAACTCACTTGTTTCTGGGACCAGTGAGAACAGAGACCAAGGGCTAAATCTGAAAAATTCTGTCACGCTCCTGAGACACATTCAGACCCTTAACAGGCTGCTGCCAACACACTGGTGGCCACTGGCCAACGGCCAGGCAACCCTGGAGGAGAAGAGGGTCACGGTCACACGGTTAGCTCACACCACCGGTTCACACCAAGCCAAACAGACACCAAGAGTCAGATCATTGCTGCCCCCCTAAAGGCTGGGCTGAGTGAGTGGCAGCCCGTGGATGATATCTGCAGTTTACACCTGCCTTCTAGAAGCCCCATCCTGCTACCTGTCTCCATAAGGTACTCAGAGATGTAGTCTAACCACTGCCTGATCAGTTTCAGAAGCACCCGCCTCCTGACTCTGCAAGTCACCTGAAAAATGCAAATCCAAAGACAGATAGTTTCCTATCAGCAGAGTAATGGTCTGGGAGCCCAAGCCGGCAACCCAGTTACTCTCCGCATGCAGAGATTAATAATTCTGGAAACAAGGCTTGAAGGAGCCAAGGGGTAAGCAATGCACGAAAGGTCTAAGTACTGGGTGCTAGCTCTGGAGTCAGTTCAAGTACAAAGCCTGAGTGTGAGCTCTCGGGCAGCACAGCCTCAGCTCTGTAAGTGTGGTGCCGGGCCTCCAGCCTTCTCTGGGCTACAGTCAGTAAGATGAGAACTAATTAAACTTTTCCCACAGCCTCTAGAACTTTCGAGGGGGAGGGGTTGGGGCAGCCAAGAGAGGCATTTCTGAAAAAAGCTACTTGATTGGGACAGGGCGGCTCTATCCGAGCACTGAAACGTATAAACATTTACGGCAAGTAAGATGTCTGCTTTTGAAGAAGGAATGTTACTCCTACGTTCAAATATTTATAAAGCAGATATAGAATCAAATTAAATGTAACCTTCTTTTGCTTTCTTCCATTATTTCTCTTACTTCTGCTTCAATCTGTGCCCTTGAGAAAACCCGATGTCTCCGGCTAAAGGTGGTCTTCAGACACCTACGAAAAAGTCACGTTTCCTACACCTTTAATACTGATGCTTTATTCGGGCAGAGATCTAGTTACAAGCAAAATACCACTTTTAATTATATAATGAACACTTGCCCTGTTCTCCAAGGTTGGAAACGGAGTAAAACCCAGAACAATGTCCTGTCTCGAGCACTTAAAACGGACACCCTGTAAGAGGAACGTGCACACGTTTGGACAAGCTCCCCCCTGAACGTAACCAGCCTGTGCTCCAGTTTCCTATTCCTGTGACATGAAGGTATAATGCGCTTGAAACTCTACACACAATCTTCAGTCAGCCTTACAGCCACTCCCACAAAAAGCCTGTTTAAAAGACTCCTTCTGGTAGATTACAAGGAAGACCAACGCGTATCCTGGAAAACGAATGCATAAAAATCCACAACAACCCATTAAACTGAGCGCTGGTTTTTCAACAACAATCCATGACTAAATTCTACTTAACTTCCTAGGTCACATTAGCCCTTTTCCCTATTTGGTAAGCCTGAAAGCCATCTGTTAGAGCACACCGCATCCTGAAGCCGTTTCTAACCAAGTCCCTTTTCTTCTTCACAGAACTATTGCTCAACAACTTCCACATCAAGTGCTCCACCTATGAAAACTCAGACGTTCATTACTCACGGGAGCAAGCAAGGTAAACCAAGCTAAAACCCACTTTATGGAAATGGACACAACATGCTTTTTTTTTTTTTTTTAGCCCTGACCAGCTTTCAGAAACCTCCCTCATGCTCTTCCCTCATGATGGCCTCTGGGACAGACAACCTCTTACAAAATTAGACACACAGGACTTCAAAGCCCCAGGAAAACTTTAATCTCTAAAGGAGCCAGTCAACTTTAAAGGTTGTTTACAAATAACAATGGGATTAACACGGAATGGATGGTACTCCTCAGCGACTGACACATCAACCCACAGGGAAAAGTTCTTGATCTGGGTGTTTCGTACACAGCAAGCCAGCTGGAAAGAGGATCCCCCCCCACAAGTTTTCAGAAATAAAAATAAGCCACCCCCCCTCCCTTTTCCACTACAGAACTCTGTACCTACAAATGCGCTGCTCTTCTGTTTCACGTGAGGGGTCCGTTGCCACTGCCCCCTGGTTAGTTTTATCACACATCCCTTGGGATTGTTTTTTTTTTTAGAATGTTAATGTGCTCTGAATGTTTCAGTATATTCGAACCACCTAACTTATGAAAACAAAGTCCTACTAATGAATAAGGAAAATACTGGACTGATAGGCCTGTCCCTGGGCACATGAAAATTCCAATGGCATCAGAATTACTGCTAACTCCTCCAGGCCTGCTCAGGCCCCTTTCTCGTAGGGCCCGTCCAGGAAGGCTCGGGGGCCTAGTGAAACCAAAGATGTCTTCCTCCGGTCAAGCTGCCAGCCCGGGCTGCAGGCCAGCTCGCTCAAACTCGCTCCCCAATTTTACCAGGAGAGGGAAGCTCCGAACCAAGCAGAGCAGAGGCATGGGGCAGATTTAATTCTAGCGGGTCTGTGTAAAACATAAATAGCGCAGCTATTCTGACACCACAAAGAATGTAAGAGAAAACGAAGGAGGAACAAACAAATGATAAAGTGAGCTTTTTTACGCGGCAGCAGAAAGTATCCTATCAAATAGCATGCGTGCCTAGTTCCTTAAAGTAGCACTTACATTCCTAAACCAAAATACTCCAATCATATTAATAGGGCGGCTTAAAAAATAATCTGGAGAGGATCCTGCTGGGGGAAGATCCAGCCTCGCTTTCACTCGGGTCCATACTTCCAAAGGCATTTATTACGCAGCCAGCGGACGGAGGCCACCAATTTTTAAATCATCTTTGATCAGGAGCGTGGACTTAATGGCAGGTTCAGGAGGGAAATGCCTCCCCCCCCCCCGCATGTTGAATTAGGACCCCCATCCAAAGTTCCTTTTGTGACTCGCCGCTGGGTCCCGCAGCCCCCGCCCTTTGTTACTCAGCGGACCCCGCGGGCAGGCCCGGCCCCACGCCCTCGGGCACTTCTGGGCTTCCAGCAACGGCCCCCCGCGTCCACGCGGCCGCTCGCCGCCGGACAGGAGGCGGCCACGCAGGCAGGGTGCCACACCCACGCGCGGCGGGGACCCCACGACGCCCACTCGCACCGCGCGCGGGGCCACTGCCCGGCCCCAATCAGGTGCGAATACTTATGTAATCGTCCTCAGGGGCCACGCCTTTCCCACCGCCCCACCTCCGCCAGAACAAAGTGAAGTTTAAAATAGAAACCAATTACCTGGCCTCGGAGGCGCCTTGGCCCCTGGAGCGCGGCCCGCGCCTCCTCGCAGACCCCCGCCCCCCGCCCGCTCCGAGACACCTCCGACCCGGCCAGACCCCCGCCCACTC
>PJEM01016608.1:0-25150 GCA_004023845.1 Helogale parvula | reverse complement strand
TTCTCCCTAGCTGCTTTAAGAAGTCTCTCTTTGTCTTTATATTTTGCCAGTTTCACTATGATATGTCTTGCTGAAGGTTGGTTTACGTTATGTTTTAGGGGAGTTTGCTATGTCTCCTGAATTTCAATGTCTTTCTCTTTCCCCAGATTGGGGAAATTTTCGTGTATAATTTGGTCTAGCAAGCCTTCAAGCACTCTGTCTTTGTCTTCCTCTTCAGGAACTCCTATGATATGGGCATTGTTCCGTTTGATTGTATCACTCAGGTCTCTGATTCTCCTTTCGTGCTCCTGAATCGTTTTCTCTCTCTTTTTCTTGGCCTCCTCTTTTGCTATAACTGTGTCTTCTAATTCACTTATTCTCCTCTCTGCTTCTTCAATACGTGCATTGGCAGCCTTCAACGTATTATTCATCTCATTTAGAGCCTTTTCTAACTTGTCAGAGCTATTTTGAAGGTTCCTAGTCTTTGTATCAACATCTTCTCTGATAGCTTCCATGTTTTTTTTTCAAGCCCAGCAATTAATTTTATGACAGTCTTTCTAAATTCTGGTTGAGTTATGTTGCTTGTCTGTTTTGAGCAGTTCTGTAGCTGTGATTTCTTCCTGGAGTTTCTTTGGAGAAGAGTTCTTTCATTTCGTCATTTTGGCCAGCTTTCTGTCTCTTGTCAGTTTTAAAAGCTCGTTCTGCACTGTGCGTTATTAGTATTCCTCTATAGAAGGAGGCTCTTGGAGTGTCTGGGGTCTGTCGTTTCAGGAGATTTTTTTTTTTTAAATGGTGTCTCTCGGTTTCTCTTGTCGTGCCTCTGATTAATTTATTCCCTACTCGGTGATATTTGGGGTTTTCCACTATGTGTGCTTTGGGTTGTTTCTTGAGGTAGCCCTGAAAAGGAAAACAGACAGACAAACACACAGAGAACACAAGCACACACATGTACTGATAAAGAAGCAAACCTAAGAGGGTAAGAAAAAAAGGAACAGGAAAGAAAAGAGAGGAGAAAAAAGAAGAAACGAAAAAAAAAAGGGGAAGCGGAAAAAACAAAAAGGGAAAAAAAGGGGAAAAAAAGTAATCGGGGATTGGGGGGGACAGGGACAGTCAGAGATATAGGACAGTCTGAGAGCTTAAAATCTGCAGTGGGGGTTGGGAGAGATAAGGATGGATTAAAGGAAAACTGTCAGAATGGTAAAAGTTGATCTAAGCACAGCAGTGCCTAATTGTTGGTCTTTCCCAGATTCCAGCGAGAAAGGGAGAAAGGAAGGAAATAGGAAGATAGTAAAGAGAAGACAGGGGACAATTAAAAATAAAAATATTAAGGGAAAAAAAAACCACTTAAGGGTAATAAGCACAAGCACAGCAGCTCTCCAGTGCTGATGGGCGTGGCTTGGTGCCGGTGGGTCAGGTCCCAGGGGCTGCTCTCTGAGGCCCTGCCTTGGTAGATGCTAGGGGAAGAATGGCGACGGGCCCCCCAAGTCCCCCTCAGACCATGCGTTCCAGCCACTCTCTGGAGTCAAACCTTCTTGTGCCTTGGGCGGATCTAATTGTTTCTGTTTTCCAAGTTCTGCCCGGTTTCTAAGTCCTTGCCCGCACCCTCAATATTGCCACCACAATTAAAATCGTCTGTAGGTGGGCAGCTTTCTGGTCGGGGCAGATAGGGAGTCTGTGAAGTCAGAGTTCTTCCCTGGCTCCACCTGAAGTCGGTGAGCTGCCTGGTCCGACTGAATGCCCCCGCTGAAGGGAGGGATCTCTCTCTCAGCGCTCAGTGGCTCTCAGTCCAGGGGGCTGAATCTCTCCCCTGCAGGGATTATGCTGTGAGTGATTCAGTCTCTACTTCTCTTCCCCTGGTCTCTCTCCTGCCTTGCCCGGTGGTACTGCACGTGGCTGTGTAGGTCAGTGCGCCTCTGGATACCTGGCGCCCCACGTGAGTGACTTTCGGGGAATCTGTGCGCCTCAGGGCTCTCTCGGCTGCCCCTCACTGTGCCGCTCCCCGCTGACCTGTCCGCCTTTGGTCTCCCGGCCGCCCCACCGTGCTAGGAGCAGTGTGCCTGGGGACACACGGGTTTCAGCGGGGCCAGCGCCAAGCCTCTGGGCGCTGGGCGATTTGTCTCTGGAGCCTGAGCAGGCGCTCCCTCCCCTAATGTCTCTGGTCCCTGTTAGCACTCACTTACTCAGGCAACCGTGAGACTGCTGTCCATAAGGGGTCTCTTCGCACACCTCCGTTCTTGGAGATCAGAGAGCTGTGGTTTTTTAATTTTTCTGTTTGATAATTGTGGGTGGACGGAGGTAATGGGGCTCCTTACTTCTCCGCCATCTTGCCACTCCCCTCCTACCAGACATTTAAAGCAGAGTTAACTCCGATCCTTCTCAAGCTATTCCAAGAAACAGAAATGGAAGGAAGACTATCGGACTCATTCTACAAGGCATATATCACTCTGATTTCTAAGCCAGGCAGAGACGCAACGAAAAAAGAGAACTACAGGCCAATATCCTTAATGAATACAGATGCAAAAATGCTCAACAAGATACTAGCAAATCGAATTCAACAGCACATAAAAAGAATTATCCATTATACTCAAGTGGGATTTATTCCTGGGTTACAAGGCTGGTTCAACATCCGCAAATCCATTAATGTGACACACGTCATCAACAAAACAAAAGAAAAAAAACATATGATTCTGTCCATAGATGCTGAAAAAGCATTTGACAAAATACAACATCTCCTCTTAATAAAAACTCTCGAGAAAGTTGGAATAGAAGGAACATACTTAAACATCATAAACGCCATTTACGAAAAGCCCACATCCAATGCTATCCTCAATGAGGAAAAACTGAGAGCTTTCCCCCTGAAATCAGGGACATGACAGGGATGTCCAATCTCACCATTGTTGTTTAACATAGTGTTGGAAGTCCTAACATCAGCAATTAGACAACAAAAGGAAATAAAAGGCATCAGAAGTGGCAAAGAAGACATCAAACTTCCCCTTTTCGTAGAGGATGTGATACTCTACATGGAAAACCCAATGGACTCCACCAGAAGCCTTCTAGAACTGATCAATGAATTCAGTAATGTTACAGGATACAAAGTCAAAGTACAGAAATCGGTTGCATTCATATACACCAAAAATAAAGCAACAGGAAGAGAAAGCAAGAAACAGATCCCATTCACAATTGCACGAGAAACCATAAAATACCTGGGAATAAACCTAACCAAAGATGTAAAAGACCTGTATGCTGAAAACTACAGAAGACTTATGAAGGAAATTGAAGAAGACACAAAGAAATGGAAAAACATTCCGTGCTCATGGATTGGAAGAATAAACATTGTGAAAATGTCATTATTACCCAAAGCAATTTACACATTCAGTGCAATCCCCCATCAAAGTTGCACCAGCATTCTTCTCAAAGCTAGAACAAACTATCTTAAAATTCATATGGAACCAAAAAAGACCCCGAATAGCCAAAGTAATATTGAAGAAGATAACTAAAATGGGAGGCATCAAAATCCCAGACTTCAGCCTCTCCTACAAAGCTGTCATCATCAAGACAGTATGGTATTGGCATAAAAACAGATACATGGACCAATGGAATAGAATAGAGAACCCAGAACTGGACCCACAAGTATATGGCCAATTAATCTTTGACAGAGCAGGAAAGAGTGTCCAATGGAAAAAAGACAGCCTCTTCAAGAGGTGGTGTTGGGAGAGCTGGACAGCAACATGTAGAAAAATGAAATTAGACCACTTCCTGACACTATTCACAAATATAAACTCAAAATGGATAAAGGATCTGAATGTGAGTCAGGAAACCATAAAAACCCTTGAGGAAAAATTAGGAAATAGCCTCCTAGACCTCAATCGCAGCAATTTCTTCCTCAACACTTCCCCAGAGGCCAGGGAATCAAGAACAAAAATGAACTACTGGGACCTCATCAAGATAAAAAGCTTCTGTAAGGCAAAGGAAACAATCAAAAAAAACTAATAGGCAACCGACAGAATGGGAAAAGATAGTGGCAAATGGCATATCAGATAAAGGGCTAGTATCCAAAATATACAAGGAGCTCACTAAACTCCATACACAAAAAATGAAAGATCCAGTGAAGAAATGGCAGAAGACCTGAATAGACACTTCTCCAAAGAGGACATCCAGATGGCCAACAGGCACATGAAACGATGCTCAGTGTCACTCATCATCAGGGAAATTCAAATCAAAACCACACTGAGATACCACCTCACACCAGTCAGAGTTGCTAAAATGAACACATCAAAAGACTATAGATGCTGGCGAGGGTGTGGAGAGACAGGCACCCCCCTACACTGTTGGTGGGAATGTAAACTGGTGCAGCCTCTCTGGAAAACAGTGTGGAGTCTCCTCAAAAAACTATCAATAGAATCCCCTATGACCCAGCAATAGCACTGCTAGGGATTTACCCAAGGGATAAAGAAGTGCTGATGCATAGGAGCACAAGTACCCCAATGTTCATAGCGGCACTTTCTACAATAGCCAAGTCATAGAAAGAGCCTAAATGTCCATCAACTGGTGAATGGATTAAGAAGATGTGGTGTATATATACAATGGAGTACTATATGGCAATGAGGAAGAATGAAATATGGCCATTTGTAGCAAAGTAGATGGACTTTTAGGGTATCATGCTAAGCGAAATAAGTCAGGCAGAGAAGGATAGATACCATATGTTTGCATTCATAGGTCTAACAGGAGAGACCTGGCAGGGGACCATGGGGAGATGAAGGGGGGAAAATAGCGGGGGAGAGTGAGGGACACAGATCAAGGGAGACTACTGAATACTGAAAACGAACCATGGAATGAAGGAGGAGGGGGAGGGAGGGAGGGTGTGATGGTCATGGTGAAGGACACGTGTGGGGAAAAGCACTGCGTGTTATATGGAAAGCAATTTGACAATAAACTACTATAAAAATTGAAAAAAATAATTAATCTGAATGTCAATGGACCACATACTCCAATCAAAGGACATAGGGTATGAGAATAAATTTAAAAAAATAAATAAAAGCAAGACCCATCTATATGCTGCTTACAAGAGCTTTATTTCAGACCTAAAGACATCTTCACATTGAAAGTGATGGGATAAAGAAACATTTATCATGCAAATAGATGTCAAAAGAAAACTGGATGGCAATACTTATGATGGACAAACTGACTTTAAAACAAAGACTGTAATAAGAGACAAAGAAGGGCATGTTATCAATGGACAGATCATGTAAACAGAAAAGAAAAACGAGGAAACAATGGCTTTGAATGACACAGTGAACCAGATGACTTAACAGAAACATTCAAAACATTCTGTACTAGGGGTGCCTGGTTGGCTCTGTGGGTGTCCAACTTTGGCTCAGGTCATGGTCTTACCATTCGTGAGTTATAGCCTCATGTCGGGATCTGTGCTGACAGCTCAGAGCTTGGTGCCTGCTTCAGATTCTGTGTTTGTCCATAAGCTTTGGGATGAAGTGAAAGTGATCTTAAGAGGGATCTAGAATGTAATACGTGCCTTCTCAAGAAGCATGAAAAATCTCAAATGCAGAATCCAACCTTACATCTAAAGGAACTAGGAAAAGAACACAAAATAAAGCCTAAAGCCATCAGGAGGAAGGAAATAATAAATACTAGAGAAGAAATAAATGGTACAGAAACTAAAGAAACAAAAGAAGAGATCAAAGAAACAATAGCTAGTTCTTTGAAAGAAAAATAAAATTGTTAAACCTCTAGAAATAATTATCAAAAAAGAGAAAGAACACAAATAAATAAAATAATGAATAAGGGAAGAGAAATAACAATTAACACTACAGAAATACAATTATAAGAGAATATTATGAAAAATCATATGCCAATAAATTGGGCAACCTGGGATAAATAGATAAATTTCTAAAAATACAGAAACTACCAGACCTAAAATAAGAAGAAATAGAAAACTTGAACAGAATGATAACCAGTAAAAAAAAATTGAATTAGTAATAAAATACCTCCCAACAAATGAATATCTAGGGCAAGGTGATTTCACAAGTAAATACAACCAAACACTTAAATAATTAACACCTATTCTCCTCAAAATTCTTCCAAAAAATGTAAAAACGGAAGGAAAACTTCCAAATTTATTCCATGAGGTCAGCATTACTCTGATACCAAAAGCAGACAAAGACTCCACTGAAAAAGAGAACTACAGGCCAAAATCCCTGATGAATATGGATGCAAAAATTCACAATACTAGCAAAATGAATCCAACATTACATTAAAAGTATTATTCATCATGATCAAATGGGATTTACTCCTGGTTGGGACTGTGGTTAAATATTCACCAATCAATGTGGCACACCACGTGAATAAAAGAAAAGATAAGAACCATATGATGCATTTAATGGATTTAGTAAAACATTTGTCAAAGTCCAATTTCAATTCATAAGAATCCACAACGAAGTGGTATGTAGAGAGAATATATCTCAGTATAATAAAGGGCCTATATAAAAATAGACGCAGCTAATATCCTCCTCAATATGGAAAACCTGAGAGATTTTTCCTCTATGTTAAGGAAGAAACAGGGATGTTTAATCTCACACTGTTATTTAACAGTACTGGAAGTTTTAGTCACTGCAATCCCACTGCAAAAAGAAATAAAAAGCATCCAAACCAGCAAGGAAGAAGTGAAACTTTCGATATTTGCAGATGACATACTATATATAGAAAACCCTAAAGATTCTATCAAAAAATTCCCAGAACTGATAAATGAATTTAGTAAGGTCCCAGGGAACAAAATCAATATAGAAAAATCTGTTGCATATCTATATGCCAATAAGAAAACAGGAGAAAGAGAAATCAAGAAATCCATACCATTTAAAATTGCCCCCCCTCAAAAAAAACCTTATGTTATCTAGAAATAAACCTAATCCTTATCAAAATACCATCAGCACTCTTCACAGAGCCAGAACAAACAATCCTAAAGCACAAAAACCCCAAAGAGCCAAAGCAATGTTGAAAAAGGAAAGCAAAGATGGAGGTATCACATTCCCAAACCTTAAGTTACATTACAAAGCTGTAGTCATCATGACAGTATGATACAAGCACAAAAACAGACACACAGATCAATGGAATGGAATAGAAAAACCAGAACGGAACCCACAACTATATGGTCAATTTGTGAGATGCAAGAAAGAATATCCAAAGAGAAAAATTGTCTCTTCAAAAACGGTGTTGGGAACACTGGACAGCAAGACACTGAAGAATGAAACTGACTATTTTCTTACATCATACACAAAAATATATTCAAAATGGTTTAGAGACATAAATGTCAGAACTGAAATCATAAATGTCATAGAAGCAAACACAGCCAGTAACCTCTTTGACATTGGCTATAGCAACTTCTTTCTAGATTTGTACCCTGATTCAAGGGAAGAAAAAGAAAAATAAACTACTCGGACTTCTTTAAGGTAAATAAGCTTCTGCAGAGCAAATTAAATTAACAATATTAACAAGGCAACCTATGGAATTGGAGAAAATAATGGCAAATGACATATTTTATAAAGGGCTAGTATCCAAAATAGATGAAGAACTTATAAAACTCAACACCCAATAAAAGGAATAATCCATTTACAAGTGGGCAGAGGACATGAATAGACATTTTTCCAAGAAAACAAAATGGCTGAGAGACATGAAAATAAGCTCAACATCACTCATCATCAGGGAAATACAAATCAAAACTGCAATATGATACCACTTTACACCTGTCAGAACGACCAAAATTAACAACACAAAAAAACAAGCATTGCTAAGGATGTGGAGAAAGGGGAATCCTCTTGCAATGTTTGTGGTAAATGAAACTGATTCAGCCACTATGGAAAACAGTATGGAGTGTCCTGAAAAATTTACAAACAGAACTCCTCTACAATCCTATAGTTGTACTAATAGGTATTTACCCAAAGATGATTCAAAAGTAATATTTCAAAAGTATACATGCATCTCAATGTTTTTAGCAGTATTATCTATAATGACCACATTATGGAAACAGCCCCAATGTCCATCAGCTGATAAATGGAATATATATATACACATATAATGATGAATAGAGATATGTGTGTGTGTGTATATATACTTACATATGCACACACAAACACATATAATGGAATACTTCTTAGCCATAAAAAAGAACAAAATCTTGCCATTTTCAGTGACATAGAGCTAGAGAGTATTGTGCTAAATGAAATAAGTCAGAGAAAGATAAACACCATATGATTACACTCATATGTGGAATTTAATAATCAGAACAAACAAAAAAAGAGGAAAGAAGTGAGAGACGGAGAGAGAGAGATGAATCAAGAAACAGACTCTTAACTATAGAGAAGAGAAATGGTTACCAGAGGAGATGTAGGTGGGTGGGATGGGTAACTAGGTGATGGAAATTAAGAGTCTACTTGTTTTGATGAGCAACAGGTACTGTATGGAAGTCTTGAATCACTATATTGTACACACTAAACCATTATTATTAACTGAACCAGTATAGATACAATTAAATAACTGAAGTTTAAATAAAAGCTTTTTAAAAAACCTGTGCAAATTGATTAACAAAGATTTTGTAACCCACAGTAAGAGTCAGCACATTCCACACTTGTCTAGATGAAGAATGCACATATTACCCTTTTGTATTGTCATTGCTGATATTCTCTCTTAGGCCTTCTGTCCTCAAACTGAGGCTATTACAATCTCTAACTAGAGCCATAACTCCAGACACTTTTTACACATTCCTCTCTGTTCCAGTATAACTGACTAGAGCTGCCAGATAAATACACATAAAATTCCTATTTTTTTTTAATCCACTGTTCAACACATTAATTTGCTTCCTACAGAGTAAAGTTCAAACTCCACTTTGGAACAGGATGCTCTTTACAACCAATCCCAATCTATTTTCCAATATCATTTCCCATTCTACTCCAAATTGAATTATTCATTAATTATTCTTCAATATGCCTTTGTTTAAACCACATATTTTTATTATGTTATCATTCCAATCTATATTCGCTTGCTTTTTACTTACCAACTATCCAAATGCTACCCATCCTTAAAGCGACTGGAATGCAATACACCCAAATATACCCAAGCATATTGCCTGAAGGACAGAAGTCATTCTACACATGTTTGGTAAATGTAATTGAATATGTACAAGTGTGGCAGAAGTATAATAAAATGGAAGGAGCACATAACTTGCTTCCGGACAACCTGGGTTCTAATCCTTTCTTGAAATCATTTCAGTTTTCTGGGTCTTGACTTCTTCATTCATAAAATAAAATAACATCTGTTAACTATGATAATTATCTTAAAAGGTTAACTATATTAACTTTTTGAGAATATCAGTAATACACAAAAATACTTCTGTGAGATTTGCCTTTTCTTGCACAAAATGAATGAACATATTGATAATTCATGATCTTTGTTTCACTGTATGAAATAAAGAATCAACTCACTTAGGGAAATAGATTTGCATTTTAGTTGGATAACAAGGCGACATGAAAGTTATTTGCATTTCCATATCTTCTCAAAGATCTGCCATTTTTGTACACTCTTTCATCTTCTCATAACTCATTATTTCAAAATGTAATTATTAGTACTCACTATGTGATATAATTCATCATGTGAAGATTTAAAAAATGATAAGCTTTTGCCTATATCCCCAAGATGCTCACAATCTAAATGGTTTTCAAAGTTTAATATCTATCAGAATTACCTTAGAGACTTGTTAAAACACAGAATGCTAGGCACCACCCATGGAATTTTTGATTCAGTAGATCTGGGATGAAGCATGAAAGTTTACATTTCTAAGAAGTTCCTAGGTGATGCTGAAACTGCTAGTCCAGGGACCACACTTTGAAAACTGCTTGCCTAGTAGGTAAAGACAAACATATCAACAGAAGTAAAAGGCAAAACAATTAGGGGAATGATAGAGGATCTAAAGAGTTATAACATAATAGAAAAAAAGGAGTGATTAAATTTTTATGGAAAGTGTTTAAGATAACTTCACAGAAGGAGTAGCAGATAAGCAAGGAAAGTTGGAAAAATCAGGAAAAGTTACTATAGGTATCAGAATTTGTCTTCTTCATTTATATTCCAAGTTGGTAAATAAGGTTTCTGTAATGGATTAGACCAGAACATGAAAGGAATTTTACATCATGTTACAGAGTTTCAACTTTATCCTGTGAATAAGTAGTGAATAAAGGTTTTTAATCAAAAAAAAATGTTACAAGAAAAGATTTGTGCAGGTGTCTACACAGAGGATGGACTAGAGTGGGGGATGGAGGCAGAGATACTACATAGATTTGTGCAGTAGTCCAAGTAGAAATATGATAGCTGTGCTAAGTCAGTGACAGTAGGGGTGGAATTAATTAGATGAATTCATCACGTATTTCCCTGTGCTTCCTTATATATGAAACCAATAAAATGTTTATTTTTTACATGGCCCACTGTTTCCTAGAACTAGATGGAGCAATTAAATTCAGCTTAAACCTGAACTTCAACCCCTGCTTATGTGGCAGTATACATAGTTGCTGCTGTTGGAAGATTTCATATAGCATCTTTATTTGTGGGCATTGAGCAAACAGCCTCTTATTATTAAGATATAGCACTGCTGGAGATTTACCCAAGGGATACAGAAGTGCTGATGCATAGGGACACATGTACCCCAATGTTCATAGAGGCACTTTCAACAACAGCCAAATCATAGAAAGAGCCTAAATGTCCCTCAACTGATGAATGGATCAAGAAGATGTGGTTTACATATACAATGGAATACTACATGGCAATGAGAAACAATGACATCTGGCCATTTGTAGGAAAGTGGATGGATCTCGAGGGTCTCATACTAAATGAAATAAGTCAGGCAGAGAAGGACAGATACCATATGTTTTCACTCATAAGTCTAACAGGAGAAAACTAACAGAGGACCATGGGGATGGGAAGGGGGAAAAATAGTTAGTGAGAGGGAGGGAGGCAAATCATGAGTTTCTTGAATACTGAAAACAAACCGAGGGCTGAAGGGGAAGGGGAAGGGGGGAAGGGAGGTGATGGTTGTGGAGAAGGGCACTTGTGGGGAAAAGCACTGGGTGTTATATAGAAACCAATTTGACAATAAACTATATAAAAAAGATATTGCTGACTTTTATTGTCAACTTTGCCAGAAGACAAAGCTAATAATTACCAGTACCAGAAGCAGCTTGTGGTTTTATATTACATTGAGGTAAATTACACTAGAATTAGAGTGTATTACTTTTATCAAATGGGGAATAAGCTATTAATTAACTCCCCGCTGTAGCAATCTTTTTTTGAGCCTGCAATTGTTATTAGGTCTAGATTAAACTGTTGAATTAATTTCCCACTGACTTACTATTTCAAGAGTTTTTAATTTACCTGGCAGCAGTTTTAATGGGAAATTGTATTAGTGAGCATAAATTGTTTTTGAGAAGGGTAAACAGTTTTTAATAATGTTCATTAAGTCATTTTGGTTGAGCAAAAATATAATTGCAGTTTTAATTAGTGCATGGTTGTTAAAGTATTAAGTTTGAGATTACATTGTGGCTTTCTGAAAAAGCAATCACTCAGGTAATCCTAGCATTCATAACTGGTAACTAGTAGGAAAACTATGTCAGTGTGGCACTAACTTGGATTTTGTACCATATTTCAGGGAGGAAAATGGGAAATTATCTAAGTGTTCTTCCTTCAAATATCTTACGGTTTATTGGCTATTCCTGAATATCAGTCTACAGTGACAGGGATAGATGATGTAATACATATGAAAAGTTAACTGAGAAAATTTAAAAATTAAGAGGTGCAGATTCCTTTAAGTTAAAACATGTGGAAATAAGAAAATTTATTTATATGATCAATATACTTTTTGATACTTGCTTTAGGTTATGATGGTGGCAATACGGTTTGTCTTATAACACAAACAATAATCACGCATTATGCTTGCATGGTGTGTTATGGGAGTGGATCAATGGATAATTAAATTAGGGAAAACTTGGTACATAATAGTGAGTATTGAAAACTGAGGTCTAAAAAAAATAAAAAACTTTCCCTAGACCTTGGAGATAGTGAATGAAATAAGACAAAACATAGGGCTGTTTACATGACTACATATGTAGTTTGGTCCCACATTTATGTTCCATTGTTTTGCTAAATTGGTGTTGACTCTTTGTAATTAACAAACATTTTATCATATATGAAATTTTCTATTCCAAGGAAGTTTGAAATCTTTTCACATGATATTTTTAATATTAACTTTCAAATTAATATGACATTTTTTCAATGATAAAATTGCTTGATTCATACACAACTGTTATTTTGTAGTCACTTTTAATAATTAGAACTTTCAATATGGCAATATTCATTTAAATGATCAAGACTATAAAAATAATACAGTATTCTGCCTTTAATATTTCTTTTTAAAATTTTTTATTTGAGCATATCTGACATACAATGTAATATTAGTTTCAGATGTCCAACATAGTGATTTGACAACTCTATAAATCATGCTATGCTCTCCACAAGGTAGCTACCATCTGTCACCATACAATACTATTACAATATCATTGACTGTATTCCCTATGTTGTACCTTTTA
Source organism: Helogale parvula (assembly GCA_004023845.1). Lineage (NCBI taxonomy): Eukaryota > Metazoa > Chordata > Mammalia > Carnivora > Herpestidae > Helogale > Helogale parvula. The sequence goes on along the minus strand of PJEM01016608.1, from coordinate 12,536 downwards.
TTCCTACGACATTCATTCCTTAACTAGAAGCTTGTATCTCCCATTTCCCTTCTCACATTTTGTCCATTCCCCTACCTCCTTCTTCTCTGGCAACCATCAGTTTGTTTTCTGTATTTATTATCTTATTCTGCGTTTTGTTTATTCATCTCTTTTGTTTTTCAGATTCCATATATGATATTTGTTTATGATCCAAAAATAATTGTGATGATATTTCTAAATTGGTGCAGTAAGCAGACATGAAACAATAAAATTTCCTTAAAATTAGATCAGTAGCTTTGTCTGTATAAAAACCACCTACTATTTTGCAGAAATGAGGAGTCTCTTCTGAGTATCCATATAATATATTATAAAATTCTATTTCAGGTAAAAGATAATTCTCCTACATAAGACAAACATGAAACAAATCTAGATTTTCGTTACTCTGTTCTTTGAGAAACACCAATTGATATAAAATCTTATGCAACAAAATATAGTTATAATGTCTAAATGCTCTGTATATGCCTTTCACACTACTATTGAACCATTTGTAATTTGTATTTTTGAATGCAAAGAGAAATAAGAATACAATCATATTTTTGTATTGAATTCTTTTTATTTACTTACTTTCGAATAAATATTTGATTCTGAATAAGGAAATATAAAATGAGAAAAATGTGTTAATGATCCAATACAGTTGTTACATCATCAAAAATTCCTGTAGTAATTGGAAATAAATTTAAAAAATATTCTGGAAGACCATATTCCATTTTTGTAAGTGCATATTAATGATCTTTTTTCAAACAAAAAAGTTCCTAGGTTACCATACAAACTTTGATTTAAACTCTTTCAGATTAGGTGAGGAAGGAGCCAAGATGGCAGAAAGGAAGGGAGCTCTGTAAACTTTGTCTGCCCCATCTATCGAACTGAGAAGGACATTACTCTCATCTGCAAGAGTGGAAGGAGAAAATACAGACTCCAGAAAGAAAACAATCTCAAAGATGCCTGAGTGAGTGAGTGCAAACTGGGGAGATTGGGAAACGGGCCAGCCCTAAAGGAGCAGGGGAGGTGGGATCCCCCAGCCCAACACAGGGAAAGCTCGCTGAGGCCCTGAGAGACAAAGGGAAGAGAAAGAGAAACCAAACATGCTCATAGTACTGTCACTAGAGAAGAGATAAAGAACATTCAACTGCACTCAGAGAGAAAAACTCTCACTCCATATATAACCCCTGGGCAGTGCGAATCCCGAACCTGGGCAGCACAAGGTAAAAAAAACAGCCCCCACCTCTGCATGATCCCCGCAGGGAGTTGACAGCTGTGCGGTGACAGTGGCTGCGGCAGCGACCGCGGCCACGGGGGTGCTCGCTTTGGCATCGGCTGCAGGAGCTGGAGCGGGCACCTCATTTCCACAGCTCATCTTGCCCCTGGAATTGGCTGCACGAATCCCCAATCCCAGGTGCCATAAGAAAAAAAAAAATAGAACCCACCCCTTCATCATCCCAGCAGGGAGTTGGCAGCAGCGTCGGTGTCGGGGTACTTCCACAGCAATTGCGGGAGAGCACACCTCATTTCCTGCAGCACCCAATGCCTCAGGCAGCGGCAGTGCGAATCCCAGCTGGCGTCAAGAAAAACTGCTCCCTCCCTTACGAGATCCAGGCTAAGAAGCCAGCCCCAAAAGCAAGTACATCTCATCTGTGGTAGCGAAAAGTGCATGGACAAGGATTTTGATGCAAGGTGGGCCTGGAAAATATACCTTGGCTCAGCTGCCTCACAAGAAGATCAGACTCATAAGTGGCCTGCAGCACTTAGTTCCAGGTGAGCTAGGGGCACCACTATTCTTCACTCTACAGCCAACAAGACTGGGCCTCCAAGAGCAGCCCCTGAGACCAACATACACCAAACCACGCCTATCCTCCAGGGAAAGCTGCTGTTTTTTGGGTTTTTTTTTTTTTGTATTTATTTCTTATCATTATTCCTTTTTTTACTTTTTAAATTTTTTTAAATTTTTACTCTTTATTTTCTTTTTTTTCCTTTCTCCCTCTTTTTTTTTTCTTGTACCATCCAGATAAATCCTCCCTTATCTCATCCTTATCTCTTCCTTTGACTGGTTATACACTTTTAGACTGTCCATTGTCCTTGTTGCCCCTACCCCCCCTTAATTTTTTCTTCTCTTTTATTCTACTCTTTCCTCTACCTTTTCATTTCTTCCCTCCCCATTTTAATTTGTTGGTCAGTTTGATATGTCTGTGCCTTTGTGTGCTTCTGTTCCCTGTGTGTTTGCCTGTTTTCCTTTTCAGGGCTACCACAAGAAACAGCCAAAGTACACATGAGGGCGAGTCCCAAATACCACTGAGTAGGGAAATAAAATAATCAAAGGCAGAACAAGAGAAACTGAGAGACAGAATTAAAAGAACATTTCCCAAAACGACAAGTCCTAGACAGTCAATAAGCCTCCTTTAACAGAGCGATACTAACAGGTAAACAGTGCACAATGAGCTTTTAAAAACTAATAAGAGACAGAAAAATAGCCAAAATGAAAAAACAAAAAAATTCTCCCCTGAGGAAATTCCAGGGAGAAATCACAGCCACAGAACTACTCAAAACAGATCTAAACAAAATAATTGAAGAAGAATTTAAAACACTTGTCAGAAAATTAATTGCTGGGCTTGAAAAGAGCAACTGAGAAGCTACTGCTACAATGACAAGGGAGTTTAAAGAGATGTATGATGAGTTAAAAAAGGCTATAAAAGAGGTGAATAATAAAATGGAGAGAGCCACCTCAAGGATTGAAGAGGCAGAAAAAAGAATAGGTGAATTAGAAGACACAGTTATAGCAAAAGAGGAAGCTGGAAAAAAATAGAGAGAAATTGATCCAGGAGCAGAAAAGGAGAATTCGAGACCTAGTTGATGCAATCAAATGGAACAACATCCATATCATAGGAATTCCTGAAGAGGAAGAAAGAGAGAGAGGTCCTGAAGAGATACTAGACCAAATTATAACTAGGAATTTCCCAAATCTGGGGAAAGAAATAGACATTCAAATTCAAGACCCCAAAGAACCCCTGTAAGACATAACTTGAATCAACCTTCAGCACGACATATCATACTGAAACTCGCAAAATATAAAGATAAAGAGAAAATTCTGAAAGGATCTAGGGATAAAAGGGCCCTAACATACAAAGGTAAACATACTAGAGTGGTTGCAGACCTATGCAATGAAACTTGGCATGCCAAGAAGGAAGGACAGGAAGACTTCAATGTGATGAACAGAAAAAACGTGCAGCCAAGAATCCTTAATCGAGCAAGACTGTCACTCCAAATAGAAGGAGAGATAAAGGTGTTCCAAATGAACAAAAATTGAGAGAATTCATGACCAACAAACCAGCCTTACAAGATATCCTAAGAGGGACTCTATGAGGGAAATGTTGCAAAGAATAAAAAGTGTCAGAGACACCAATATAAACATGAATTCTATGGAGAACATAATGAATCTAAATCCACATTTAAAAAAAATAACACTGAATGTAAATGGACTTAATGCTCCAACCAAACGACACAGGGTAGCAGAATGGATTAAAAAAAAAAAAAACCAAAATCCATCTATTTGCTGTCTAAAAGAGTCTCATTTTAGACCTAAAGATACCTTCAGGTTGAAAGTAAAGGGATGGAGAAATATCTATCATGTGACTGGAAGCCAAAAGAAAGGCGGAGTAGCCATATTTATATCAGACAAACTGGACTTTAAAGTAAAAATAGTAACAAAAGATGAAGAAGGACATGATATAATAATTAGAGAGTCTCTCCATCAGGAAGAGCTAACAACTATAAACATCTATGAGCCACATTCAGAAGCGCTGACATACATAAAACAATTAGTCAGAGCCAGAAACAATCATATTGATAAGAATGTGCTAATTGCAGGGGACTTTAATACTCGACTGACAGCAATGGATAGATCAACCAGACAGAAAATCACTGAAGAAACAATGGACCTGAACGACACATTGGAACAGATGGAATTGATATATATATTTAGAACTCTGCATCCTGATATTAGGAAATTCACCTTATTCTCCAGTGCACATGGCACATTATACATGATAGATCACATACTGGGCATAAGGCAGCCCTCCATAAATATAAATGAATAGAGATCATACCATGCACACTTTCAGATCACAATGCTATGAAACTTGAAATTGACCACAGCAAAAAGTCTGGAAAACCTCCAAAAATATGGAGGTTAAAAACCACCCTACTAAAGAATGACTGGGATACTCAGGAAATTAGAGAAGAAACTAAAAAATATATGAAAGCAAAAGCAAATGAAAATACAACAATCCAAACTCTCTGGGATGCAGTAAAGGCACCGTAATTGGAAAGTATATTGCAATCCAGGGTAATATCAACAAATTAGAAAAGGCTGAAATTCAAAATCTAACAGAGCACCTAATGGAACTAGAAGGGGAGCAGCAAGATCACCCCAAACCTAGCAGAAGAGAAGAAATAATAAAGATCAAGACAGAAATAAACAATATAGAATCCAAAAAAACAGTCGAGAATATCAATGAAACCAAGAGACAGCTCTTTGAAAAAATAAACAAAATTGAGAAACATCTAGCCAGGCTCCTTGGAAAGAAAAGAGAGAGCACCAAGATGGACAAAATCATAAATGAAAATGGATCTATTACAAACAATTCCTTAGAAATACAAGCAATCATTAGAGATTACTATGAAAAACTATATGCCAACAATCTGGACAACCTAGAAGAAATGGACAAATTCCTAAATGCACATGCACTACCAAAATAAAAACAGAAAGAGATAGAAAGCATGGATAGACCTATAACCAGTGAAGAAATCAAATCCGTTATCAAAAAACACCCAATGAATAAGAGGCCAGGACCAGATGGCTTCCCAGGGTAATTCTACCAGACATTTAAAGCAGAGCTAATTCCCATTCTTCTCAAACTTTTCCACAAAATAGAAATAGAAGGGAAACTTCCAAACTCAATCTATAAAGCCAGCATCACCTTGATACCCAAACCAGAGGGAGACCCAGCAAAAAGAAAAAAAAAAAGAAAACCACAGACCAATATCCTTAATGAATACATATGCAAAAATACTCAACCAGATACTCAGAAATCGAATTCAACAGCATATAAAAAATTATCCATCATGATTAAGTGGGATTTATTCCTGGGTTAAGGGGGGGGTCCAATATTCACACACCCATCCATGTGATACATCACATTAACAAAAGAAAAGATAAAAACCATAAGATCCTGTCAATGGATGCTGCAAAAGCATTTGACAAAATACAGCACCCTTTCTTAATAAAAACCCTTGAGAAAATCGGAATAGAAGGAACATACCTAAAAATTTTAAAAGCACTTTATGAAAAGCCCACAGCTAATATCTTCCTCAATGGGGAAAAACTTAGAGCTTTCCCCCTGAGATCAGGAACACGAAAGGGGTGTCCACTCTCACCATTGTTGTTTAATATAGTGCTGGAAATCTTAGCATCTACAATCAGACAATAAAAGGAAATAAAAGGCATCAGAAGTGGCAAAGAAGGAGTCAAACTTTCACTTTTCGCAGAGGACATGATACTCTACATGGAAAGCCCAGAAGACTCCACCAGAAGTCTTCTAGAACTGATCAATGAATTCAGTAAAGCTGCAGGGTACAAAATGAATGTACAGAAATCGGTTGCATTCTTATACACCAATAATGAAGCAGTGGAAAGAGAAATCAAGAAACTGATCCCATTCGCGTTTGCACGAAAAACTATCAAATACCTAGGAGTAAACCTAACCAAGGATATAAAAGATGTATATGGTGAAAACTATAGAAAACTTATGAAGGAAATTGAAGACGACACCAATAAATGGAACAACATTCCATGCTCATAGTTCTGAAGAATAAACATTGTGAAAATGTCATTACTACCCAAAGCAAAATACACATTCAATGCAGTCTCCATCAAAATTGCACCAACACTCTTCTCAAAGGTAGAACAAGCTATCCTCAAATTCATACGGAACCACAAAAGACCCCGAATAGCCAAAGTAATATTGATGAAGAAAACAAAACGGGAGGCATCACAATCCCAGACTTTAGCTTCTACTACAAAGCTGTCATCATCAAGACAGGATGGTGTTGGCACAAAAAACAGACACATAGACCATTGGAATAGAATAGAGAACCCAGAACTGGGCCCACAAATATATGGTCAATTAATTTTTGATAAAGCAGGAAAGAGTATCCGATGGAAAAAAGACTGCCTCTTTAACAGATGGTGCTGGGCGAAATGGACAGCAACATGCAGAAAAATGAAACTAGACCACTTTTTTACACCATAAACAAAAATAAAATCACAATGACTTAAGGATCTGAATGTGAGAGAGTAATCTATCAAAACTCTGGAGGAGAAAGTAGGAAACAGCCTCTTTGACCTCAACCGCAGGAATTTCCTACTGGGCACATCCACAAAGGCAAGGGAAATGAAAGCAAAAATGAACAATTGGGACCTCATCAAGATAAGAAGCTACTGCAATGCAAAGGAAACAATCAAGGAAACTAATAGGCAAGTGACGGAAAGGGAAAAGACAGTTGCTATTGACATATCAGATAAAGGACTAGTATCCAAAATCTACAAGGAACTCATCAAACTCCGCACCCGAAAAATGAATAACCCAGTGAAGAAATGGGCAGAAGACATAAACAGACTCTTCTCCAAAGAGGACATCCAGATGGCCTACAGGCACATGAAACGATGCTCACCATCACGCATCATTAGGAAAATACAAATCAAAACCACACTGAGCCACCACCTCATGCCAGTCAGAGTGGCTAAAATGAATAAATCAAGAGACTATTGATGCTGGCGGGGGTGTGGAGAGACGGGCACCCTCCTACACTGTTGGTGGGAATGTAAACTGGTGCAGCCACTCTGGAAAACAGTGTGGAGGTTCCTCACAAAATTATCAATAGAAATCTCCTATGACTCAGTAATAGCACTGCTAGGGATTTACCCAAGGGTACAGAAGTGCTGATGCATAGGGGCATATGTACCCCAATGTTCAAAGCAGCCCTGTCAACAATAGCCAAGTCATGGAAAGAGCCGAAATGTCCATCACCTGATGAATAGATCAAGAAGATGTGGTATACACACACACACACACACACACACACACACACAATGGAGTACTACATGGCAATGAGAAAGAATGAAATCTGGCCATTTGTAGCTACGTGGATGGACCTTGAGGGTGTCATGCTAAGCAAAATAAGTCTGGAAGAGAAGGACAGATACCATATGTTTGCACTCATAGGTCTAACAAGAGAATAGGAGAAACCTAATGGAGGACCAGGGGGAGGGGAAGAGGGATAGAGAGTTGGGAGAGAGAGAGGGACACAAAATCTGAGTGGCTATTGAATACTGAAAACGAACAGAGGGTGCAGGGGGAAGGGGGAGGATGAAAAGGGGTGGTGGTAATAGAGGAGGTCACTTGGGATAAAGAGCCCTGGATGTTGTATGGAAACCAACTTGACAATAAACTATTATTTAAAAAAATTAAATTAAAAAATAAAAATAAAATAGATATACTATCTATATAAGAAGAAAAGGAAGAGCTGTTCACTTCTGTAGCCTTCCTAACCCTTTTATAAAAGCAATGTACCATTCATAAGAACCACAATATTAGGAAAGAACACAAAATTGTTTCAGCAATTTGAGATTGTGTCATCTATTCACAGTGAAACAGAAAATCCAACAGACACTGTTACAGATAAATTGAAAGAGATAAGAAACAATAACCAAAACAAACCTTATAGGCAAAGAAATGACCCTTCTTGAAAACTAAACCTTCCAGACAGGCAACAACATAATCATTAGAACTACTACTTGATTATCCCCATGAATAGAAAATAAGGAATGTATGTGTTAATGGGGTGTGGCGTTGCCTTCTGATTGTGAAATCATTTACATAGCATCTTCAAAATATTGTTTCAACGTCCATTAATATCTCTCACTTAATATTATTCTCCTAGTGACCTATAGACAAAGACAATAATACCCATTTGACAACTGAAGAAGTGAGGCAAAATGAAGTAAAGAAATTTGTCCCAGGTTCAAAATTTGGCTGTAAGCACAGTAGGAACTCAAAACACCCTATGCTATTTCTGCTATTCCAAGATTCCATAGTGACTAGCAGATACCATATCTGGGACTTAGAACTTGAAAATGGTAATGTAGTAAAGAACATGGTCTTAGAAAAGCCAGAAAGACTTGGCATTGATTCACTAGAGGTGTGACTTTTATTTATTTTTTAGTGTTTTATTTTTATTTTTGAGAGAGAGAGAGAGAAAGAGAAAGAGAGCGAGAGCGAGCAGGGGACGGTCAGAGAGAAAGGAAGACATAGAATCCGAAGACAGGCGCCAGGCTCTGAGCTAGCTGTCAGCATGGAGCCCGACACAGGGCTTGAATCTACAAACCATGAGATCATGACCTGAGTGGAAGTCGGACTCCTAACCGACTGAGCCACCCAGGTGCCCTGAACGGTGAGTTTTTAAATCTTTGTTCACTCATCTATAAAAGAAAGATAATGAATGCCAACCTCCTAAAGTTCTTGTGCAAGTTAAATAACATAATGGATGTTAAACGCTCAGCACAGTTCCAGCACATAGCACTGTTTCTCTTATTGTTATATGACTGCTCTTTACTGAATATTTCTGTCCACCTCAATTCATTGAAACCCGAATGTGGTGGTATTTCGAGGTTAAACTTTATTTTGGAAATTAAATCATTAAGGTGAAGCCCATGATGGGATTAATGTCCTTGTAATAAGAGGAAAATCTCTCTCTCTCTCTCTCTATCTCTATCTCTCCCTCTCTCATTTCTTTCTCTCATCTCCCTTGTCCATTTTAGGATTCATTGAGAAGGCATCTTTGTACAAGTCAGGAAGAGAGCCCTCACCAGAAATTTGATTTGCTGACACTTTGATCTGGGACTTTCCAGCATCTAACATTATAAGAAGTAAATGCTTGCTTTTTAAGCCACCCAGTCTATAGTATTTTTTACAGTAGTGTACAATAACTAAAAAAACCCCTAACCAAATATGTAAAAGATCTGTATGATGTAAACTATAGAAAACGTATGAAGGAATTTGAATAAGACACAAAGAAATGAAAAGACATTCCATGCTCACGGATCAGAAGAATAAACATTGTTAAAATGTCATTACTACCTAAAGCAATCTACTCATTCAATCCAATCCCAATCAAAAGTGCACCAGCATTCCTCTCAAAGCTACAACAAACAGTCCTAAAATTTGTATGGAACCACAAAAGACCTTGAATAGCCAAAGTAATATTGAGGAAGAAAACCAAAATGGGAGGCATCAGAGTCCCAGACTTTAGCCTCTACTATAAAGCTGTAATTATGCAGACAGTATAGTATTGGCACAAAAACAGACACATAGACCAGTGGAATAGAATAGGGAACCAAGAATTTGACCCACAAACGTATGGTCAGCTAATCTTTGACAATGCAGAAAAAAGTATCCAATGGAAAAAAGACAGCCTCTTAAACAGATGGTGCTGAGAGAACTAGACAGCAACATGCAAAAGAATAAAACTAGACCACTTTCTTACACCATACACAAAAATAAACTCAACAAAAGGAAATAAAAGGCATCAGAATTGGCAAAGAAGAAGTCAAACTTCCACTTTTCGCAGATGACATGATACTCTACATGGAAAACCCAACTGACTCCACCAGAAGCCTTCTAGAACTGATTAATGAATTCAGTAAAGTTGCAGGATACAAAATCAATGTACAGAAATCAGTTGCATTCCTATACACCAAAAATGAAGCAGCCGAAAGTGAAATCAAGAAACTGATCCCATTCACGATTGCACGAAAAACTATCAAATACCTAGGAGTAAATCTAACGAAGGATGTAAAAGACCTATATGATGAAAACTATAGAAAACTTATGAAAGAGATTGAAGAAGACACCAAGAAATGGAAAAACATTCCCTGTTCATGGATCAGAAGAATAAACATTGTGAAAATGTCATTACTACCCAAAGCAATCTAAACATTCAATGCAATCCCCATCAAAATTGCACCAACATTCTTCTCAAAGCTAGAACAAACTATCCTCAAATTCATATGGAACCACAAAAGTCCCCGAATAGCCAGTTATAATGAAGAAGAAAACCAAAATGGGAGGCATCACAATCCCAGACTTTAACCTCTACTACAAAGCTGTCATCATCAAGACAGTATGGTATTGGCACAAAAACAGACACATAGACCAATGGAATAGAATAGAGAACCCAGAAGTGGGCCCACAAATGTATGGCCAATTAATCCAAATGGATGAAGGACCTGATGTGAGACAGGAAACCATCAAAACCCTAGAGGTGAAAGCAGGAAACAGCCTCCTTGACCTCAACCGCAGCAATTTCCTTTTCTACACATCCTCAAATGCAAGCGAATCAAGAGCAAAAGTGAACTATTGCAACCTCATCAAGATAAAAAGCTTCTGCACTGCAAAGAAAGGAATCAAGAAAATTAATAGGTAAGCGACAGAATGGGAAAGGATATTTGCAAAAGGGCTAGTATCCAAAATCTACAAGGAACTCACCAAACTCCACACCCAAAAAACAACCCAGTGAAGAAATGGGCAGAAAACATAAACAGACACTTCTCCAAAGATGACATCCAGATGGCCAATAGACAAATGAAACGATGCTCAGCGTCACTCATCATCAGGGAAATACAAATCAAAGCCACACTGAGATACTACTTCATGCAGGTCAGAGTGGCTAAAATGAACAAATCAGGACACTATGGATGCCAGCAAGGATGTCGAGAAACGGACACCCTCTTACACTCTTGGTAGGACTGTAAAGTGGTGCAGCCTCTCTGGAAAACAGTGTGTAAGTTACTCAAAAAATTAACAGTAGAACTCCCCTATAACCCAGCAATAGCACTGCTAGGGATTTATCCAAGGGATATAGAAGTGCTGATGCATGGGGGAACATGTACCCCAATATTCATAGCATCACTTTCAACAATAGTTAAATCATGGAAAGAGCCTAAATGTCCATCACCACCTGATGAATGGATCAGGAAGGTGTGGTGTATATATATATATATATATATACACAATGGAGTATTACATAGCAATGAGAAAGAATGAAATCTGGCCATTTGTAGCACGGTGGATGGACCTCGAGGGTGTCATGCTTAGTGAAATGAGTCAGACAGAGAAGGACAGATACCATATGTTTGCACTCATAGGTCTAACAGGAAAACAGGAGAAACCTAGTGGAGGACCAGGGGGAGGGGAAGAGGGAAAGAGAGCTGGGGAGAGAGAGGGATGGAAAACCTGAGAGACTATTGAATACTGAAAATGAACCAAGGGTTGAAGGGAAAGGGGGAGACGGAAGGGAGGTGGTGGTAATGGAGGAGGGCACTTGTGGGGATGAGCAGTGAGTGTTATATGGAAACCAACTTGACAATAAACAATAAAAGAAAAAATAACTAAGAGAATGACTATCTTAACATATTTTTGAAAATTAAAAAAATGCCTATTCTGCCTCCTGAGAAGGTACCAATTTTCTTTTAGGCTATTAATGAGTGCCCTCTCACCCATTATTACCCGCCCCTATCGAGTGGCTACTTGTGTGGAAAATAGGAGTTTCTCAATTGTGGGTTTTCATCACCTCATTTTCCACTACTGGATTTTGGCAATTTGCACCACATAAGTGATTACAAATTATTGATTTCTATGATTCTATAGAAGTTCTATTGTCAAAATGAAAAAAGGTATCCTAAGCATATAGAAATGCCTTTAAGTTGACAAATGTCTCACTCTTACTCATTATCACTTAAGGTATTTTGGGAGCCTGTGAGATTAGAGAACTACTGCACATATTATAGTTTCGGTACTAGTTGGGAAATCGTGCTATTCAAATCTGATTTAGATATCATAGACACTGCAATTAAAGTTGATATTAACTTAGTAAGTATGTTGGCTTTAATAACTGAAAATAAATGGAGTTTCATATTATATCAGCATTATTTTTCCTTGCACTGCATTAAATTTGAGGGAGGATGGACATGTTAGCTACTGTCACTAGCTCTGAAGAATTTACAATGCACTTTTAAAAATGTGTACAGAGAGAGAAAAACATTTAATTGGAGTTCATTCAATTAATTTTAATGTCTGATTAATAAATTTTTTGCTATTTAAGAAAAATAAAATGAGAATTTAAATATGTTTAAGGATGTTATGTGCTGATATCCAGCACAATTTTATAGCATTTTAATACTAAAGTAATTTTTATTTATTTTTTTAATAGTTTATTGTCAAATTAGTTTCCATATAACACCCAGTGCTTCTCCCCTCAAGTGCCCCCCACCATGACCATCACCCCCTTCCCCCCCTCCCCCTTCAGTCCATGGTTCGTCTCCAGTATTCAGTAGTCTCCCTTGATCTGTGTCCCTCACTCATCCCCGCTCTCTTTCCCCCTTCCTCTCC
>PJEM01016607.1:0-25160 GCA_004023845.1 Helogale parvula | reverse complement strand
CCCATGTGGGGACGGAGAGGGATGACTGCAGCCGAGAGCCTCAGGGTGACCTGGGTATAAGTGTGCACGTCCCTGTGTGTGGCTGACGTGTGCAGGCATGGGATGCACGTGGGGTGCGTGTCTGTGGGCATGTGTTCGTGTGCTCACACGTGGACCTGTGCACACGGACATCTGTGGTGTGTACATAGACACACGCGTGTTCATTTGTATGTGCAGCTGTTTGTGTGGGCGTATGCATGCCCGTGCATGCGTGTGTGCCTGTGTGTGCGTGGGGAGCTGTGTGCTGTGCATTCGCAGTGTGTTCACATGTGTGTGTGTGCGTGGAGTGACAAGGTGTGAGGCTGAGGAAGCAGGCAAAGGGATTTTAAAAAATGTCTTATGTTTTATTTTATTTTACTTTTGAGAGAGAGAGAGGGGGGGGAGCACAAGTGGGGGGTGGGCAGAGAGAGGGAGACACAGAATCCGAAGCAGCTCCAGGCTCCGAGCTGTCAGCACAGAGCCCGATGCGGGGCTCGAACCCACGAGCTGTGAGGGACACTGCCGGTGTGGTGAGCGGAGGAAACCCGGCACCGCTGCTGCACAAGGCAAGTCCTCAGGCGACAGACACAGACAGACAGAAGGACGCTGAGGCCGTCAGTCCATTCGTGATATTCACCAGTTCCAAATCAGAGAAAGAGGCGGGGTCCCTGCCTCCCCCACCGCGTCTGTTCTGCCCCCACGTGCCTGGCCAGCGCGGGTGGAAGACCCCCGGGTGTCCACGTCCGGCTCAGGGCTGGCAGCTGGAGGGGCCTGCAGGTGGCTGCTGTGGGCCAACGCCGCCCACTTGCACCCGGGCCACAGCTCTGGTTCTGACTCAGAATTTATGGCCGGACTCAGGAGTCCTCCCAGCTGAAACGGCTCTGAGCCCAGTGCTCAGCAGCCCTTCGGGGGGAGCGTCCCGGACGCCCCCTCACCACGGAGGTGCCGGGTGTTCAAGACTGCAGCCGCCCCTGGGGACGCTGGGAGGCACAGCGAGCAGGGGAGAGGTCACCTCCAATGACGGCGTGTGCAGACCTATGTTCAGAACGCCCTCTGATCATCGGCACGTTGGGGGCTGACTCCTCCTGGATGCTAGATCCCCAGTTTGTTTTGGCTTTTGAGCCTCTGGCTTTGGTGGCCCAGGGCCTGGCCCCCGTGCAGAGGGGCCAGCTCTCCAGTTTTCTGTTCCCTTAATGCTCCTGGGTGAGGGCTGTCCCAGCCCGAGGCTTCCCGGCAGGAGCACTTGAAGCCATCTGTCTCTTTGTGAAGGCGAGTTTGGGTCAACTAGTTAGTAATTCTTAAGTCCAAATGAGCCCGGTCTCTCCCTGTCACCGCCTGTCACCTCTTCCCAGACCCAGGCGCTGGGAGACGGGCTTCCCCAGGCCCCAACGTAAACACAAGCTACGCCCAATGTCCTCTCTGGCTTTTCCTCCAGAGGACGTCGGGGCCGCATGAGTGTGTGGCTACACGGGTTTGCACGACAGAGTCTCTTGTGTGGCCGGCACCACAGAGCCCCGGCTTGACTCCCTTTAGTCACAAAACACCCTCCGCCCCAAAGAGAAGCCACTACCTTGGCTTCTAATGGTGTAGACGAGTTCCACCTCATTCAGTATTTCACATCAGTGGAAGCATCCAGAACGTTCCCTCAGGCGTCTGGCTGCGTTCATCAGAAGACTGTCTATGTGCTTCAGCTACCTCCCTTGTGGGTCCCTCTCGGCTCCCGTGTGGTCTACGATTATGAAGTCTTTCCTGTTATTGGATCAAATAAAGACTTCCCGGTAAGGTCCTGGTGATTTTCTGAAATTGAGGTGCGACAGACTCGGAGTAAAGAACAGACACTTTATGACGGGTTTTCTCAAACAGCTAGGCACGCAGCCACCAGCCCGCCCGGGAGGGAGGATTTCCGGGCCCCAGGAGCCCCCGTGGCCCCTCAGTCAGCCCCCCCAGAACGCAGGAGGGCAGCGGCTCCCATCGCGGCGGACCCGTTCTGAGCTCCGGGAGGGCGAGGACCCGGGCTTGTGGGTGGCGGCTCTCGGGGACACCGAGTGTCACATCCATCCGCGCCTCGGGTGCGGCGGCGCCCGGGTCCTTGCCGCCTGTCCACTCCACTCGCGTGGATGCACCCGATTCATTTCCCCTCCCGCTGTGGACGGACACCCGGGCGTTCCGGCTATGGAGCGCCGTGAACCTTCTAGAACACGGCTTTTGATGCACACTGTGCCCTTCTGTAGGGCGTGATCTCACGAGGGCGCCGGGGCCGCAGGGGATGCATGACCAGCCCTAAAGGACCTGCCACGTGGTCGTCTGAAACCAGTGGGTCGTTTATTTCATTTTCGGTGCCCCCTCCCCCCAAAACAAAGCCGTCGTAAATAGAAGTGCCATTCAGATTTCAGTCTCGAGCCTGCTGCCCTCAGGCCAGAGGTGATGCCGCCCCTGCCCAGACATCTCATCGCGTTTCTGGTGACAACCTCACGGCTCCAGAGGGAGGGCCATCTGCACAGTCACTGTCCCCTTCGGCTCTCACCCCTCCCGGCTCCAGCCCCACCGGGCCTGGTCCTGACCCTGCCCCGCTGCCCCACAAGGCCTCGGACCCCCGCAGGGTCTCTGTGCAGGGGGAGGGGCTGACCGCAGAGGCCCCGATTCCCGTGACCGCCCGCACTCCTGTGACCCATGCTGGCTGGGGCTGGGGCTCCGGGATTGGGCGTCACGCGCTCCTGGGTCAGCGCCCGGTACCTTCTCCCCAGCAGGTCATCAGGTCAGCCCTTCGGCTGCCCACAGGGCCCGCCGACACCACTCGGAGGGCGGCCACGGCTGGCACGTGAGAACACACAGGCTTCGCAAACAGCCTTCTGCCATCCTCCCGCGTGCTGGTGCCCGTCGTCAGGCTGTGGACCACCACGTCTCTCCATGGGGATGGGGTCACCGTGGCCGTGTAACCCGGAGCATGACGAGGACACACGGCAGGGCGCGGGGCAGACCTCCGCAGGGTGACACTTCAGCTGTGATCAGCCAGGAAAGGGGAAGCGCTCACGTGTGCAAGGGACAGGAGGGTGACGGTCCAGAGGGGTGGGCTTGGCTGGGAGGAGACAGACGGCCCGCATGACTCCGCGCGGCAGAAGCAAGGACAGCAGGCTCGGGGAGCGCAGGGGTCAGCGGGCCACACTGTGTGGCGGGGACGGTCCGTACCCCTCGGCTGAGCCACCCCTCCCACAGCGCCAAGCCCACCCGGTGAACAGCCATCCGCCGACGTGCGTCTGGGATCTGTCCTTCAACTCCTCGCGCCCGGCGACTTTGCGTCCCCCGGGGTTTGGCTCCAGGGCACCGCTGGCCATCCAGGCAAGAGGTCCTCCGGGCCCCAGCAAGGACCGAGGTCCCCATCAGGGCACACGAGAAATCAGAAATCAACAGGTGAGGATAGGAACAGGCCCATCAAGGTGCTGCCCTCCGGCCACAGGGGACGGGGTCCCCGCCCGAGGCGCTTCCGCACTGAGCCCTCGATGCGACCATCGCCCCCCCCCCCCCGAGCTGCGTGCGATGTCCTTCTCACCGACGGACGGCGGGTCTGCTGCGGAGGACGGAGTGGTGCTCCCCCCAAGAGACAGGTCCCTGGGACCTGCGAGCATGACCTCACTTGTTCCAAGGGTCTTGGCAGATGTGACGAGGGATGCGGGCCCGAAACCCAATGACGAAGAAGAGACGGGAGAAGGCATGCACGTTACAGAGAGGGCCACGTGACGGCTGAGCAGAGACGGGGGCGCAGGACGCAGCGCACGGCACGGCCTCTCGCTCACCGCCGGCACGAGGACCCGGCCTGGGGAAGGTGCCGCGCGCATGTGAGGTTTCACTAGGCTGTCACACGTGTGCCATTCTCGGCCTGTTTTATAGACAGGAAGTCAGAGGTTCAGGGAACCTGACCAGAGTCATCTGATACCCTCTCCTCGTTAAAGAAGAAAAAGCCAGGGAGCACCTGAGGGGCTCAGTCGGTTCAGCGTCTGACTTCAGCTCAGGTCATGATCTCACAGTCTGGGTTCGAGCCCCGAGTCGGGCTCCGGGCTGACAGCTCAGAGCCTGGAGCTGCTTCGGATTCTGTGTCTCCCTCTCTCTCTGTCCCTCCCCTGCTCGAGCTCCGTCTCTCTCAAAAATAAACGTTAAAAAACGTTTAAGTCAGGGTTTAAACTTAAACCACGTTGTTCACTTCAGTCCGACGCCTTGAGACCAAACGGTCAGGAAGAAGCCGTCGGCATCTCCGTTTTCTGATCAGATTCACTATTTCGCAGCCAAGCAGCCAAGCCGGCGAGTCCCCGTGATTAGCGCGGCTCCTACACGCTCTCGAGGGCCGGGCACCACCTGCGGACGGACGGACGTGCCGGACGGGAGACCTAACGGACCCACGGCGTCTCTCCCGACGCGCTCTCCCTGAGGTGGCCCGGCTGCCGTCCCTGAGCTCGGAGCACCTGAGGGTCGCAGTGCCATCTGGGTCTGGCCTCCGGCGCCCGTCCCGCCCGCCCCGGGGCAGTTCTGGCCGTTTACTGAGCGGGGACCCTTACCGACAGCCCTGCAAGGGCGGCCTGAAGTGCACACCATGCCGCTCCCTTCGCGAGCACTTGCTGACGGCGCCGCAGGACCGGTCTCCATGGGAGCGCAGGCGACACAGGCGGCCGCGGGCTCGGCCCTCCCAGGATGCCCCCTCCACAAGCAGCGGAGACGGGGGGAGGAGTGGGGGAGAGGCACACCGGCCCCTGACTGCTGCGCACATGGCCTGCTGTGTCAGGCCTGCCCCTCCGGGACACAGTGGCGTCACGCGCAGATAGCCGGGAGCACAGAACTGAGACGGGGTGGGGTCAGTGCTGTCACTCCCAGAGCGGGAGAGGCCCGGGCCCGGGCAGCTCGCACGGCCCGTCCTGGGGATCAGGCCCCAGCGCCCCTCCACACTGGCCCCTGAGGATAGGGGGCCTGCCTCTGCCCCTCCAGCTCAAAGGTAATCACAGGGCCCAGGCCTGACCAACCAGAACATTCCATTTATTTCTTCTCTTTTCTTTTTCTATTTCTTAAGAGAGAAGACACGAGCGGCCGGGAGGGACAGAGGGGGAGAGAGAGAATCTAAAGCAGGCTCCATCCCCAATGTGGAGCCTGATGTGGGGCCTGATCCTACGACCCTGGGATCATGACCTGAGCCAAAATCAAGAGTCAGACACTTAAGCAACTGAGCCACCCAGGTGTCCCACAGAACGTTCCATTTAGACCGACTGGTTCAAGGGGAAAAGAAGTAGTAGATGAAGCCAGCCGGATGTGACCCCAAGGCTCTCGCTGGAGCTCCGAGCTCAGAAAAGCCACCTTGCTGGGTCTGCTGACTCCATGGACACCGTCGGTGCTGACAAGGCGGGAGAGGGAGCCAGGTGGTCTGAGGACACAGTCCTCCGTCCCCGGATGTGTCTGCCACGACGCGCCAGGGAAACCCCAGTGATGTGAGCCAGTAAGTCCCCACTCCAGCCTCCTTCTCTCTCTTGTTCTTAAGCCACTTTGAGCTGAGATGGGAAAACAGGAGGGGCCTTGAGTGCCGCGCTCGGGGATCCAGACTTCAGGGCTCCGAGCTGGGGAGGCGCTGGAAACCGGCTCTCCGGGAAGGACACTGACCTTTACCATCTGCCAAGCTCCACGGCCACCCTCAACCCCCACACGCCATCGCTGACGGCGCCACTGGGGGCCGACCACTCAGTGGGCCCTGGGGAGCAGTCAGGAGCCAGCTCCGGCCATCCTGGGTCACGCCCAGGGGCCCGGGTCTTACCAACGTTCCCGGGGCTTTCCCTTGGTTTGTCTCAGTGTAGACGAGCCTGAAGACAGAGCCATTCATCCGCCTGCCAGGGTTCAGTCATGAGCCAGCACGCATGGCCCCGGAGGAGGACGCAGCAGCCGCCCACAGGGGAGAGTGGACTGTCCTCCGTCTGCTCTGCTGGGCAGAGTGCGAGGGAAGGAGGGATGGCCGAGGGTCTGCGCGGCAGGCGCCTCTGCTTTGAGGGCAGGGAGACTGCGTTCACGTCTTTCGAGACGAAGCGGCTCAGTGCTCATGGTCCTGCGCGGAGGGGTGGCCCCCATCGCGGGTCCCCTGAAGGTCTGTGCCGGGGAGTGAGCCTGCTGACAGACATGCATCCCGCGGACACCGGCGGGCACCTGTCCTGAGGCCTTCCTGCCCGGCCTGTCCCACCAGCGGGCCGCCCACCACGCTCTGCCCAGGGAGCGACACATCTCCACCCCCGCACATCCCCCAACGTGCACAGTCCTTCCTTTCTGGCACTCATTGTGCACTTCATTTTTATTTTTACTTTTCTGAGCTCAAAATTTGCTCTGGATAAGACAGAGCTCAATGAAATGAGCTGTTCAATGTAGCTACAGAGCATATGGTGGGCCACGTCTAAGGCGTGGCTGGCGGTGGCATCTCTGAGGTGGGGGACACAGCGCTGTCCGGCCGCAGCCCAGCCTCCATGCTGAAGCTTGGCTGTCACCCTGCGGGAGTTCTGCCGCTTGAAAACTGAACTAAGGAAGACGGGGGTCGTACTGGGGGCTGTGCCAATTATCCGGGCGAGGTCTCTGCTGAGGTCTTCACGTCAACAGTGCAGCTTTTCCTTGTGTGAGGGAGTGACTAATGCAGTTCTGAAATCAGACTCACTAGATGGGCCCCAAGGCGGATGTTTGGGGGGGGCCTCATGAGGACACTACATGGTTCCCGTTTTTGATGACTGTGTGAGACAGTGAAAGTAGAGACCTCATCAGCTTCAATGGTCATGGAATCCCCAATATCTAGGAAGGATGGATGCACGCATGGGGAGGTAGGTGGACAGGTGGATAAGTAGGTGAATGAACTGGTGAATGCAGGTCTGGGTGAATGGGTGGGTGGCTGGTGGATGGATGGACAGACAGATGGATGAGTGGATGGATGGACAGATGAGTGGATGGATGGATGGATGAGTAGATGGATGGACAGATGAGTGGATGGAGGGATGGATGGATGGATGAGGGGATGGATGAGTAGATGGACAGGTGGATAGATGGATAGATGAGTGGATGGACAGATGAGTGGATGGATGGACGGATGAGTGGATGGAGGGATGGATGGATGGATGAGTGGATGGATGAGTAGATGGACAGGTGGATAGATGGATAGATGAGTGGATGGATGGATGGAGGATGGATGGATGGACGATTGATGGATAAATGGAAGGACAAGTGGATGGATGGCTGAGTGGATATATGATCACAAGATATTCTTCTTTTCCTTAATAACTTATCAGGAAAGGCACTGAAGGATCATCAGACTTTCCTACATCTCCAGCCCGTCCGGTCTCTGTATAGAAGCCAGCGCTCCCGAGGGCTGTTGACTGTTCTCAGGACCTGGACTGGCTCGGACCCTGCTGAACCCTGAGCTGCGCGCCCTTCCCAGGTCACCCCCCGCCGGAGCGCGCTAGCTCTCATCTGGAAGACGAGTGGAATCGCGTGTGCCATCGGGTCAGGTCAAGGGCGGCCGTGCTGCTCCAGGCCCCCTGACATGAAGCAGGATGATCGGATCTCGGAAACATGGAGCATTCTTCGCCTCCAAACGGTGTATCTTTGTGATCGAGTCTCCTTCCAAGTTCCCACACGGGGAATGTTAAGCAGTGAATGACACCCACGGTGACCGTGGGGCTGCAGGGCTGGAGGCTGGCCCGAGTCTTTGTGCTCCGACTCTGGGGACGCACTTCTCTCCCTGACAGCAGCTTCCACCTGCGTGATATACGCTGAGTTATTCTTATCCCATTTCCCCTTTAAAATAATCCTCAACCACACAAAGTGAGACAGCAATACAAAGTCAGATTCCCCGCAGGGCGCTGGGGACCACAGCCCGATGTCAACGCCCACCGGCTCTGAAGAGCAGCCAAGCCGCTCCCGGTGGCCCGGCCACCCCTCGCGTTTTGATGTTTAATTTTCAATTTGCATCTTTAAAAAGGTAACATTTGATCCAGATGAGTTGGTCTGGTCTGAAATATTTATCTGTGAAAAACACATTTTAGTTCCTTCCGGAGATGGAGGGGACCCTTCTAACGCCGCAGTTATTTAAAGGGTGTTGGGGAGGCGTCGTGTGTCTCTCTCCGAGCCGCAGCTGCGTGGCTGTGTGCTTGGTGGTTCTGGCTCCGGTACCGAGTGGGGGAGAAGCTCAAGGTCAGCCCCGCTGCCCCGCTGGGCGAGCCCTCGCCCCTGCTCCAGGGGTGGGCAAGGCGGCTCCAAGCCGAGGGAGGGGGCTGAGCAGCCCTCCGCCTCTGCCAGCCCATGCGGGGCCGCGCAAGGCAAGAGCGTCTTGAAGATGGTGCTTTCCTTTTGGCAAAATTACCGGCAGTTTTCTAAACTGCTTAGTTTCCAGAGGCTTTGAGTGAAGGAGCCTGTTAGAGTCAGTGTCTCCAAAAGGATGTGAGCCTGTGTGTGGAACGTGGGTCCCCCAGGCCGTCACCCTGGCGGCCACCCGGCCGGGCTCCCTGGAGACCAGTGGGGGCCTGGGACACCGATGATCAAAGAGAGCCTGGTCCCAGACCCTGTAGACGGTCAGGGGCCCTGATAACAGGCCCTCCAGGCATGGTCCTCGCCCGGCCGCCGCACGCAGCATGAGCTGGGGCCCGAGGGGCCATTCGGCATGGTCTTGCACCCACCCTGTGCCCTGACCTCACACCCCCTCAGGGCGCTAAGATGTTGGGCCTCAGACCAGAGCCTGGTTATTGCCTTGTTCACTTTGCCAGGCTTAGGAGGGGAGCTCCGCGTGGAGTGCAGGGTCTGAAGGAAGGCTGGCTTTTTGAAACTGGTCCGGAGCTGTAGCAAACACACACACGCACCGGCTCTCAGGCTGCAGACTGACCAGTTCTCACAGGTGCGGGTGCCCGTGCAGACAGGGCTGACTTCCAGCTCCCGCGTGCTGCCGGGACCCCGGAGTGCTCCCCGCATTCAAGCACGGGCACTGCCGTCCCAGGGGGCCCACCATCATGCAGACTAGCAACCACGCCCCAACGTGTCCACGCCCCTGCCCGGCTCCTGTGACGACGCGGCCACATGACACAGGGGCCCTGCGAGCCCTCAGTCGAGGCGTCGAGCTGGGCAGGCATCCTGGGTTCTGGGCGGGCTCCGTGTCCTCAGAGGCCCCGGCAAGGGGGAGGCAGCGAGGTCAGCCTCAGAGAAGGCCACGCACTGTCGGCGGCAGAGGACACGGCGGCGTGGGGCCACGGCAAGGAGTGGGGGCGGCCCTGGAAGCGGCCAGGAGCCAGCTTCTCCCCCAGGGGGCGCGACCCTGCTGAGAACACACCTGTGTCAGTGCCGCCGCCAAGTGCGTGTGGATTTGCCACAGCTAAGTGGTGTAGGAAGCCGGTGGGGTCCGTCTGGCCTGTTCGCAAACCTCACGGAAACGCAAAGGAAGAACCAGAAGGCTGTGGCGGCGTGCAGCCTTTTCAGTCCCACGTCTCGTGCTCAACAGGACATGTGTGACTGTCACTACGTCGTGACGGCTCCCGCCCACCGTCACGCGGGTCACCCTGCAGGGCCCGGCCTGGCCTCCTCACCCGTCTTCCCGGCGTGTGCGCTCGGGAGGCTGCCCACGCGGCGCAGGCCAGCACGGGGCTGCTCGGAACCTTCCTGGACATTTGTTACTGTTGTTTGCCGTGACCGGTGTCTTGGGAGTATATCCGGCGGCACAGTTTCTGGAGACACTTCACGAAGCAGCTTTGTGCTTCAGGAGCCTGGTCAGGAGCCACGAGGACGAGCTCGGTGGCCCCGCCTTCCCCGTGGCCCCCGTGACCCCCCAGGCCGCGAGCGGTGAGCAAAGAAAGCCGGGCGTGCCGGAGCACGTGGGGAGGGGACTGCGTTCACACGGCGGGGACCCACGGGGTGGCTTCTCGAGGAGCTGGAGTGCTGAATAGTGGGACGGGACCCGAGGTGTGAGGCGCAGGGGGAAGAACCTTCTAGAAGGAGGGAGAGGTAGCTGGTGATGGCAACTACCTTCTGTGGTAGGCGTGCTCACGAGGGTCTCACGGAGGGGTGCCCCTGGGGGAGTGGGCGCGGTGGACCGTGTGTCCAGGCAGAGGGGAGGGCCCCGGGATGAGGCAGGATTCTCCTGGGAAACTGGAGGGGGTGTGCAGGCATCGGACCCTGGAGGCTGAGGACGGAGCCTCCCTGCCGACCCCCGGTGACGGTGACGCAGGAGATGATTAGGACTAGATGCGAGGCCCTAAGATAGGATTCGTGCCCTTAAAAACAGAGGAAGACCCGCCCCCCCCATGTGAGGGCTCAGGCAGGGCAGGGGCGGGGCGGGGACTGGGGCAGGTGCTCCCCAGGAACCCAAGGGGCAGATCCCTGGTCCGAGACATCCAGCCCCTGGGAAATCCGATGCTGCCACATTTTCCGACAGCAGCTGGAGCGATCACTGTGCCTTCCACACGCCTTCCCATCCCTTTGCTGGAAGGTTCCATCTCCGTCTCCTCCAGGCCGGCTCCCGAGGGCATCCAGCCTCAGCTTGAATTTCTCCTGGTCGGAGAGGCTGGCGGTGGCCCTTCAACATACAGTGACACCCCCTCGCGTCAGCGTCCTGGGGTCCCCTCCCAATGCGTCGTCTCCTGGCAGCAAAGGGCTGGTGTCCCCCCATCAGCCCCAGCACGAATCCACGCGCCAGCGTCTGCTGTGCCCTCCGCGCTGCCAAACACCAAAACACCTAAAATCCTCTCGAGAACGTGAAGCCCTAGAGGCGAACGCACGGTCGTTCCTCCACATGAAGGTCTGGAAGATTTGCTGCAAACCCAGGGCGGGATTTAAGTGGCGAGGGACAAGCGCTCCCCGGTGCAGACTCACGTTCTCTGCGCCTAAATGTTGATCCCGGAGCAGACGCTGCAGAGGCCCTGGGATGAAGTCCACATCTCAGCCTCGGCTTTACTCCCCCTCGGCACAGAGGAGAGGCTGCTTACCAGCTGAGTGACGTGAACATCGGGATGAGGGCCGCGGCTGGGCCGTGTGCGGTCCTGCTGCACGGACAGAGCGGCTCGTTTCCAGTTCTTTACGAGCGCAGGGGAGTCCCGGCCCCGAGATGGGACGTGGGCACTGGGGTCCGTCTCAGAGACCAGGGGCTGTGGCCACGCCTGAAGCCTCAGTGCCACGGGGATGAGCAGTTTCTAGGGCGTCTCCCGGTACAGGCCCAGTGTGGACGCGGCGCCGTGTCTCACGGGGAATCGCCAGCCCCCGACGGGCAGGGAAGAGGCCAAGTGTGGCTTCCGAGGGGCGGGAGGGGGGGGGGCAAGAAGACCGGGTGATGGGCAGCTTTCAGCACAACCTCGAGGGTCCCAGGTCCGGGGGCCAGGGGAAGACGCCAGGGCACTGGCATCAGCAAAAAGATTGCACGGTCTTTTGTTTTTTTAATTCTTTTAATGTTTATTTTTGAGAGAGACAGAGCATGAGCAGGGGTGCGGCAGAGAGAGAGGGAGACACAAAATCCAAAGCAGCCTCCAGGCTCCGAGCTGTCAGCCCAGAACCCGACACGGGGCTCAAACTCATGAACCTCAAGATCATGACCTGAGCCAAAGTTGGACGCTCAACTGACTGAGCCCCCCCAGGCGCCCCCCACACAGTCTTCTTAACAATGTTCATCCTACAAAGAACCAAACAGCCTCCCCGCCTTCAAGCCTTGGAAGCCTCTGGGCTATCGGCATCTTCCTGAAGAAATGACTCCGGTTAAGGGGACATGTGACCGAAAGAAAACAGTGCCACGTCCAGCTGCCGCCCTGCCCGTGGTCGCTGTCCCACCACCTGGGCCACGCTGGAAACACTCTGTCCCCTCAGCCCTCAGGATCCCGGTGAAGTCCCTCGGCTCCGGGGCCCCGCCAGGTGCACCCGCTGCGTTCAACGCCACCGGCTGTTTCAGGGAAGGCAAGAAGCGTGAAATCTACCTGACGCTCTGACGCCCAAGCTCTGCACCGCGGGGAGCAGAGTGAAAGGTGGAAAATTAGACAAATTAACCCAACCTCCCAGAGAAGCGCCGTGTTTAGGACAGGAGCAGCTGTCCTCGCTGCTTCTGGAAATTCAAAGACAAGGGAGCAGAGGGGTGGGGGGCAGCAGCCTCCTCTCCCCGGCGGGAGGGGCGCTGGGCACGAACAGGTGGCACCTGCGGGTGGGGGTGGGGGGTGGACACGGCTCTGGCTTCGCCCGCCCGTCTGCCCCCCGCGCCTCCCCGGCGCCGGCCCCCCGGGATGCCCGGCCACCCGCCTGATCAGCAGCACGTGAAAAGTCATGGTCTTCTCGTTACTACTTAACTGAGGTTGTCAGTCTCCTAATTGCCTCAATAAAATATAATTAATTAAGAATAACATGTGGAGATATTTCCATGAACTGGAGATCGCACACCACAACTTCTAGATTTTTCCTGATAGTCTGTGTGCTGCCAGACTCTCTGCTGTTGTATTCAGACAAAGGGGGAAACTTTCCAAAATCGGAGACGGTGCCTTCCTCTTTGCCCTGTGGGTTCAGGAATAAAGGCAACTTGGGGTCTCTTTCATGTGTGGAACCCGCATCCTACACGCGAGCATAAGCTGGAGCTGCCAGTGGGCAGACGCGACTCCAGGACGTGTGAACACAGCCCACGGGAGCGCGGCCGACATCTGGGTGACGCCAAAGGTGACACGCCCTGAGACTCGGGTGAGGACCCTTCCCTTCCTCTGGGTCCAACCTGCGTGCTTCCCGTGAGATGCAGGTTCGGAGCCACCGCACCCCCAAGGAAGTGGGGGTGCCAAGCGGTCGCTTTCCAGAGTGTCCAACTCCTAGGGAGGTGGCCACATACCTTACAGTATGACAGCAGCCGGTGAGCAAGGCCACCCCTGGGGGCCAGGACCCCCCCCCCACGCCCCCAACACACTCTTCATGTCCCTGGCTGCATCCCTGTGGTTTCTACCTTCAAGGTCCCCTCACAGTCCAAGGCAGCTGCTGGACCTCCAGCCATCACTGCTGTGTTCCACATTGGAGAAAGGAGGAAGGGAGTTGCCCGGCGGTAGGAAGGAAAGTTTGCAAACACAAAAATATTTCCAGACGCCCCCCACATAAGTCCATGCACCTGCACTGGGTCAGACCTAGTCATGTGGTGACACCTGGCAGCACGGGAGTCTGGGAAACAAGCCTTTCGTGAGGTCACTTATCCCGAGGACACGTGTAGATCTGTGAAGAAGGAAGAAAGGGGGGAAAGGATTTTCTCCAACAGATCCCACCGGGGTGACCAGCGGGAGCATCGCTTAACCCTCTGTTTCCTCATCTGTGAAGTGGGCTAACACCGCTTCAGGTCACACAGCACGTGCTCGAACAGTGAACGCCACGCAAATACTCATCACGGTACAGATCCGGTCGGCCCCGAAGAGCGGACGTCACGGCCGGTTTCCACCGCGCAGGCGCGCGGGGCCCCAGCAAGCCCTCGCCCCGCCCCTCACACGGGGACGCCTGAGGCGGAGCCACGTGAGAACCACGGGCTCAGGGGCCGCCGTGCGCACCTGCCGCTCCCGCGCCCTGAGCGCGGGACAAGCCGGCCCCCCGCCCTGCCGGAAGCCCCGTGTCCCTGCGCCCTGGGGGGCAGCTTCGGTCTCTCCAGGACAACACCGCGCGCGTGAGACCAGTGACACCATCAGCTTCCAGGCCGGCGACGCTGAGGGACGGATGTCAGATGTGGGCCAGGGCCCCAGCGAGGCCCCACAGGAAATGACAGTTGGCGAGACGCCTTGCGCTCTACAAGGAAAACAGCTGTTTGGGGACAGACGCAAAGACCCCACGGGGGTGGACAGAGGCTGGGGGGCAGCTCTGCGGGGTTGGGATGCATTTTTCTGTACTTTTGAATATGTTTGGCATTTCCCATGAATAATCTTTATTTTTTTTTAAAAAAAGTTTATTTTGGGGGGAGGGGGGCAGAGAGACAGACAGACAGACAGACGCGTAGGAGAGGAGCAGAGAGAGAATCCTGGTCGTGCAGAGCCTGGTACAGGGCTCGGCCTCAAGAACTGTGAGATCCAGACTGGAGCCGAGACCAAGAATCAGGCACTCAACTGACCGAGCCACCCAGGGACTTTTTAAAATTTTTTAAAAAGATTATTAATGAGGATGCCCAGGTGGCTAAGTCGGTAAAGTGTCTGACTCTTGATCTCGGCTCAGGTCGGGATCCCAGGGTTCCTGAGTCTGAGCCCCGCGTTGGCTCTGGACTGATGTCTCCACAGCCTGCTTGGGACGCTCTCTTTCCCCCTCCCTCTGTCCCTTCCCTGCTCATGCTCACTCGCTCGCACTCTCTCCCTTCTCTCTCTCCCTCTTTCTCTGCTCCTCCCATGCTCCTGCTCACTTGCTCTCTCTCTCAATAAATAAATATTAAAAAAAACCCAACAAGTCTGTTTTTCTTTTAAATAACTGAAGATTCTGTTGGAAGAGGCTGGTCTTTGAAGAGAATCGTGGGCCTGAAGTTTTGGGGCTCAGTTTACAGCACACATAGCCCGGCCCAGCGTGAGGCCCTGCGGGGCCCAGCGGACGGGGCTCTGTGTGGGCCGCGGGTGCCTGCTCCCTCCGGGGCGCTCCGCTAACAGCAGTGGGCAAGACCAAGGGGACGCCCGATGGCGGATGCAGGCTAGTCCTTCCCAGACCCGAGGAGGGCGTGGGGCGGGGGAGGTGCCCCCTGTGCACGAGGCCGGCAGGACTGGACACAAAGGCGGCCCTGCTTCCCTGTTCAGAAAAGAGGCCAGTGGGAGGAGGGAAGGGGAGGGCGTTGGGGCTCCGGGCCCACAGTGCACCCCGTTCCCTGGCAGCTCCGGGCCCGGGGGGGACGGCTGAGCTGAGGTGGTCTGGTTGGGACCCGGAGTGAGTGAGAAACTGTCCCGAATGTCCTCACCGTGTGACTCACCAGCCAAACTCATCGCGCTCGGGAAGCACGGCCGCGGACCCAGGGCGCCTCGCAGACGCAAGTGTGAGTGACACGTCCACGACAAGAAAACCAAACAGGAGAACGGAGCTCCGAGCCATCCCAGGGCGGCGTCACGCGGCTGGAATGTGCCTTAGGAACGGGTCCAACCCCAGGGTTCCTCTGGGCCCGCGTCTGAGTTCATCGGGACAGAATGTACGAGGCCCCAGGAAGACGTCAAAACAAATCCGCACTCAGCTGGGCTCTGCCGGCCCGCAGCTCGGTCACCGTGCGGGGGCACGGTGGCACTGCTCAGTGCCACCCTCCTCGGGGAGGCTCGGAGAGCTCGGGAGCAGTCTGCCTCCTCCCGCGGGGAGACTGCAGGGCGGATGGTGACGAACGGCAAGAGCCACTCTCCCCCGTCCCAGTGGGTAAGGTTCGTTCCACTAAGCCTGGCTGCCGTGGCTCACGCAGAACCACACTGCCTGCTTCTCTCAAGAAGGGTGCTTCCCCCTTTGGTCCCCGTCAGGGAAGCCGCGGAAGGAGCCCGGGGAGCCCATGGGACCCAGATACTTGCTCAAACACCCGTCTACAGCTGCCGAAAGGTACTTTAGGGATACAGTTAGTATTTACATCGTAGATTTGCAGTAAAGGAGACTGCTTTCCATGGTGTGGTGGGCCTTGCCTAATCACTTGAAGTCTTAACAGACAAAAGTCCGAGGTGCCCGGAGAAGATTCTGCCAGCAGACTGCCTTCCGACTCACCTCCCTGAGCCTCCAGCCGGCCGCCAGCTTGGCAGACCGCCGCCAGCCGCACAAGCGGGGGGCCTGTCCCTTCCAGTGCCCCTCTCTACACACGCACCGCCTTCTGCTTCTCTGGAGAGAAGAGGGCCTCGGGTTGGCCGGGCATCCTGCTCCCCTGCCCTTAGAGGTGATAAGTCTCAAGTAACATTACTCTGTTCTTGTTCTTATTCTCCATTGTGTGTGCAAATGTCACTCTTAAGAACCTCATCTCTTCTCTGTGTAAGTTGTAAAAACCCCGAGTGCAAACCCATCCTCATGCCAAACCAGGCCTCCGTAAACAGCTAAGGCCCAAACCTCTCAAGCTGCATCATCGACGCCATGATAAGTATCCAGGACCGACGTACTTCAGCGCTCCGCACGGCCCGCAGCTCAGACAGGCCCGTTCTGACCCCGAGCTGGCTGCCTTGAAGCTGCGTTACCTTGGGCGAGTCACTTACCTTCTCGGGGCCCAACCTTCTCCTACTGCGGACACCGTGTGAGTGTGTACGATGCCCTGGCCTCTTGTGTGCCGACACCAGACGCGCCGCCGGGCCGCTGCCCGGCAGGTGCAAGGACGCGATAAACATCGTGTTCACCGCTGGTGGTGTCGATCGTTCCTACTGATTCTCGAGCACTTCTCCCCGGCGTGGTGCTCAGCTCGGTGTGTGCAGTACCTTACTTAACCCTCAGAAGAACCCAGCGAGCCGCCCACCCTTGTCCCCCCGACACCACCGAGGGCGTGAGGCCTGGAGTGACCGGGCGCACGGGCAGGACGTCCCCCGAGATCCACGCCCGCCCGGCCACGCCGTGGCTCTCTGCTCTCACGGCTGGACGGCCGGGCCCTAGTGTGGGGTGCCCTCCGGGCGCAGCGAGGTCTGCCGAGGACGGGGGCTCGACAAAGACGTCCGGGCCGGGCGGGGACGCAGAACCTCTTCCGCGAGCACGCCCTGTCTCAGGACGTTCCTGGGCCTGGGGGTCCTCAAGGTCAGAGGGCTGGCGGCCGTTTATCGGCACAGCAGACACTGGGGAAGACCACTCACAGGCCCCCGCGCATGGGGGGGGGAACGCCAAAGGCTTGTCCTGCATTTCTTCCCAGAAACGTGGGGTTCACCATCGGACGTCTTCGAGGAGAAGGGAAGAAGGGACGCCCCGCCCCAGGCCAGCCCGAGTGAGGACCGTTAACGGCACGGCCACTGCCCCCAGGACTGCCCCGCAGGATCCGGCAAACAAAGGCCCCCGGTCAAATCGGGATGAAAAGGAATTTCCTGCAGAGACTCAGAAGGAAACCAGAAGTGGAAAAGAAAGGCTCTGATCACAGACCGAGCCAGCAGGAGGCACCTGGGCCACCGACCCGGGCTCCCCGCCCTGTGGGTCCTGGACAGGGGGCCGGGGGGAGGGGCCCGCCCGCACGCCCCTGCTGCCCGGGGGAGCCTTTGTGCCGGTCAGCTGGCTACTAGACGTCAGGTGACACGGGAAACACAGCGTGGGGAGAAAGGAGGGCTAGTGCCTTTGACATTTCCGGAGAACCGTGGGGGCGAGGGTCCCTCCCCCAGGAGAGAAGTGTGCCGAACTGGGTTTCTGGCAAGCGCTGTGAGCAACAGTCCGAGGCCCTTTGAAAATGTCACATTTAACAGCACAGGAAAATGTCTTTTGAGTCAGAAGATGAGAACTCAGGGGAGTTGATTAACAACAGAGCAAACATTTTACCAAGTCACAGAGCCTCCGTTCCGCGGCACGGGGCACTCGCGGGGCGGCCTCTAATCTCTGGCGTTTAATGAACTTTGGAAACCACTCAGTAAATACTCCAGGCATGGCGAGCGCCCACCCAGCCCCGCTTCCAGGGCCTGTGTCGTGTTTGTTATCAGAGGAGGTTAATTTTCATGTTCAAGGAACTCAGTTCCCTGGAAGGAGCGGCGGCGGCACGGTCCCTCCCAGCAGCCCGGGTGCTGCTCCGTGCCGCGTGGAACCAGTGAGATCGCGGCCGGACCCGGGAGCTGCGCCCACATTCTGCAGAGGCACGCCGCCGTCCTGGGGGGTTGGACTACCCCCGGGAGGGAGGGGTCCTCGGAAACACTGTTTGTCGATGGCAGCCCCGCCCCCACCGCAGGCACCTCCTGCAGCCTGACTTGGTCGCCACTCATGGTAAATGGGCGTTTGGGAAAAGCCCGCCGCGAAGGCTCCAGCAGAGCTGGTCGGGCCTCGCAGCCGGGCTGCACGCTCGCGAGATGTCCCCACGAAGGTGTCCGTGCCCCGATGCCCCGCTGACTGCCGCCCTCTCCGCCCCAGGGAGCAAGGCCGGTGACTATGGGCAGACAGTGTCCTCGGAGGACACACGCCAATGCAAGAATATGGCTTCCCTATTTTTTCTTTCCTAAGGATCATTGTGCTCCTAGGCCCCGAGCGAGAGCAGAGGAAAGTCGGACCAGCCGCTTGCCGCCTGAGCACCAGCACGGCAGAGCCAGGGGCGTCCCGTGAGGAACAGGCGGGGATGGCACCCACCCCCCTGCTCTTCAGGAAGGAGCTCTGCTCAGGCAGCCCCAGGGCCCCGCACGCCCAACGGGGGCTCCCCCGGGAGGCCCTGGGAGTGGGGGCTCCCCCGGAAGGTCATGGGAGTGGGGGCTCCCCCTGGAGGCCATGGGGACGGCAGGCACAGGGACGGCGCAGGTGCAGGCTGGACAGCGTGGCCCGTACGCCACTTCAGTGGGGTGGATGGTCTGTGACAGCAACTTCCGACGGGACACCAGTGAAAAGCGGCCACCCTCGACCTCTGTCCACCGCAAGGGTCACATCTAGGGTGACCCCAGGCCTGGCCTGGTCCAGTGAATGGTTTCCAGGCCCCAGCGAAGAAGCGGCTCAGCCCCTCTGTCCCTAAATGATGCTGAGTCTCTGTCTGTTTGGGTACATTGTTGCTGGCATATCAGAGTGGACATAGCGCAAGGGTGTTTTTTCTAGAACATTCCCTGAGCTTCTGAGGATTCAGAGGCCTGAGGGCACGTGCAGATACTCAAACCGGCACCGGAAGTTTCCCCACGGACAAAAACTAGCAGCAGGAGTGGCGTGCTGCGACCATGCGGCTCCCGAGAGCCACGGCCGCTATCCCCAGCCCGCGCTAATTACACACACCTCTCTAATCAGTGATTTTTAATTACAAAGTTATGTCAGAGAACTCACAAGATTGATACAGGGAAAAGGAAGAAAACCTTCCTGGGATCTCCGATCGTGGCCAGGGCTTCTCTGCCCGGCCCTCCCAGCCTTCAGGAAGACCGTTCCCGGCCGCCGGGCCCCCAGCAGGTGCCGAGCAGCCCCCCCCCCCCACCGATCTGTGGGGACCAGAATGTCTCCAGACGCCGCTGAGCGTCCCCTGAGTGCAGGTGAGGAGTCCGGACCACAGCGCCGTGTGGCCAGACACTCTGCCCACACTCTCTCTGCCACGAGCATTGAGAACCACCTACTGTGCGCCCAGCACTGGGATGAGACGAGACAGATGCCGTGGTGAATAAGATCCGCAAGGTCACCTTTTCAAGGGGACAGACGGATGCTCACACGTTGCGCGAAGCCTTCGGCACTCATCCGGCACAGACGGGGCCACGCGGGCACGAGGGGCCGGGCCGGGCTGGTGGCCGATGGAGAAGCCCAGCACTGCGCAGTGAGGCTGCCACCTTCACCGGCCCGTCGTCCCACCGAACGCCTCCCTCACGTGCGTGGGGCCTCGGGCTGACCGCTGCCACCCCTCCGAATGACCTCTGGCTCTTTTCCTCCTCAGGAAACCAAACAGATGTGGGGGGAGAAGGTGGCACGCCATTTCCTCACATTACTCCTCCTCCTAAAACTAAAAATTCCCGCTAAGTGGATGTTTTCCTTTATTGTAAACTGCTGGGCTGAGTGCGATGGGCTAATTATTTCCGCACGGTCTAAAAGAAGCCCAGAATAATTGTGTACAATTTTCTGCATTTGCTTTCTCCCAAAGAACGTATTTTTCTTCCTTAAATCTCAAAGCCTGAGTTCCTGATTGGGCCCTGGTGAGATCATCTGTGAAATAAGGAGGCGCTCGAATCAAACGTCAACCACAAAACGTCCAGCCGGCGTCCAGGGCACAGGCTGGCGGCCGCGGGGACACACAGACCAGGGAGGGCGCCAGGCTCCGAGGCCTCCCGCTGGCCCGTCTCCCTCCCCTGCAATCCACGAGGCTGCACACCGAGCTCCACCTAGTTTCTCCTGCGAAGTCCCCTCCTGAGTCCCATCTGCTGCGTTCAGATGGGGACCGTCACCGGGTGCGGCTTGCCGCTCTCCAGCATCTGCCGGATTCTACGGACGACCCTCCAGCGTCTCGCCATGCTCACGTCTGCTCCCACCTTTCCCCCCTCGGGGGACGCTTCTCAAGCAGGTGTGAGGCACAGAGCCCAGCGCCGTCGGTCTTTGCAGAACCCCAAACTTCTCCTTGGCCCGAGCCGTTTAGGCCCCACCCCCTTCTCTCCCCACCAAGAGTCTCCAAGTCACAATAACACGCGGCCGCCCAGATTGAGCCACTTCACAGTTCATATGGTCTTTAAAATGCATATCGTGACGGTGGATCTGGATTTGTGAATGACAGCTTTTTATTAGAACTGCCTTGCATCCTCAGGAAAGATATTATCTTCCTGTCTTTGCAACTTGCCAACAACCTCTTGAAGGATTCGGGGAGGGGCACGAATGGGGAGTGGGAGCCGTGCCAGCGGGAGAAGGGGGGCCGACAAGAGTGCTCCTCGGCTGAATCGCTGACTTTCTGCGGAGCGGGGAGCGCACCTGTCCCCGGACACCGCGTCAGCGCGCTGACCGCCACTCTAGCAAGAGGTGACCCAGGCCCGCTGAAACGGAGACGGGTGTGACTAAGGACACGCGGGGTCCATTCCACCACCGAGGCGGGAGTAAAAGGCGTTAATTTAGCTGCAAACGTTGAATGTGTGGCGTGAGATGGATTTTCTTAACAGTTCCGTGCGGCACAGTCGTAATGCGGCACATTAAAGTCATTCATTACGATGAACAAATGGCTTAATGAGACGGGAGGCATCACACGGTCTCGGCGAAACGTGTGGTGAAGCCGAGCAGGTGACTGCTGTCACCGCATAAATTATGCAAAAGCAATGCCCTTAACACGGTCGCCCCAGCGCACTGTGGCTTTGGTTGGACATTCAAAGGGACGCCCCCAGGACAATATCGAATTAGTCTGTGTAATTAAAAAAAAAAGTCTGCCACAAAATCATGGGCGCAATCCGTACCTGCGCTGCGCTCCTCCTCAAACACGGGCCAATCACCGTCTGATTTTCTCCGGATGATCCGTCCAGGCTCCGAGCCACGCCACCTAACTGTGAGTGAGTTTCTTTTGTTTCAGATTCCTGAAGTTGACATTCCACTTCTGAGGCTCGCAGTGGGAACTGAAACAAAGGACGCTCGGGCGCGGAGGCGGGACCTGGAGGAGACGGCACGGTGACCGCCCGCTTGCTCTTCGAAGTTCTTGATCCCTCTGAGCCGTTACCCGACACATCCTCGTCGCCCCCCCTTTTTTGAGTAGAAACGTCCCTCCCCTCCGTTTTTGGTTACAAAACGGGACGACCAAGCCGTACGGCGGGGGCCACGGGCTCGACGCGCCAGCACTGCCACTCGAACCACCGCCACCGTCCTCATCCGTCAGGAAGACGAGGCTCCGCGTTTCCTCGGTGACCGGCACGATTTTCCCAGCCAGGCTCAGATGCTGAACTGTCTTCCCTCACGATGAAAGCCACGGCTCTAACCACTCTGTCCTGTGTCGCATCGATGGCGAGGGGCACAGCACTACTCTGCACGGCTGACGGCCAATGAGGGCCGCTCCGTCCCGCGGGCCGTGCTCCGCGGGGACCCCACAGAGACCCGGCCAAGGAGGGGGCTCACTCCAAGCCCTTTGCATGCTCCATGTCTGATCTGCAGACCCTTCCTCGGAGCGCACCTGGGGGCTTCTCCCGGGCCCGAGTCCCAGCAGGAATCCATGAAAAGGAGCAGCGCTCACCAGGCGGGGGAGGGGGGGCACTACAGGGCTCAGTGCACCAGCCACTCAGTGTCACGACCGCCGCGTCTGTGGCTCTCCGGCTCCCCTTCCCGTGGTGGACACAGATCCCTGGGCGGATGGCGAATCTGGCCCGGGTCACACAGCTCTGTGCACACAGCTCTCCGACCTGACATCGACCCTCAGAAGACAATCGTGCCTGAAATCCGTGGACAGTACCGATGTCGGTTTGCTGGGGGTGACGCTGCACTGGAGTCACACCAGCAGGGGAGCGGGGGGGGGGCCTCCGGACTATCTTGCAACTTCTTTGTAAATCTGTACTTAAACTAAAATGTTTATAAATTACGCTAAACCATACAGAAGGACACAAGGAGGGTTGAGTGGTGAACCCCGAATAGACAAGTTCACGTCAAATCCCTAGAACCTGTGTGTGTCACTGTTTGGAACAGGAGTGTTTGCTGAACTGGTGATCTTGAGATACAGACATTAATCATCTTGTTGGATTATCTGCTGGGTCCCTCAGTCCAATGACCAGTGTCCCCAGGAGGGAAGGGGGGAACCGCGGGAACACGGAGCGGAGACGAGAGGGACCAGCCCCTGCCAGGGAGCACCCGCAGCTGTGAGGAGGGGGGAGGCGGCGTCGGAGCCCCGCCCACGCCTTGACTGCGGGTCAGCCGCTGAAGCAGCCACGAGGTCCTAACACCCTCCAACCTTTCAAGGAACGAAATCTATACCCAAGGAAACCGTTAGAACCGCTTTTCCAGAATACGTTTGTCCAGATCAAGCAAAAGCAACGCCACACTAACAGATCTAAAAGGACAAAGTGGTCACGTCATTCCTTGTTATTGGGGGACACGAGCGGCCACGTGGGTCTACTATTCTGCCCATCACAGGAGCGACCTTGCGAGGTCCAGACAGCCTATGACGTCAAAACGGGGCAGATGGGGGGCCCATCGCACGGCGCCGAAGCCCGTCCCCTGAGCCGCGGCTCTGGCGGAGCGGCCGGGGACGCCTGGTCCTGACGAGCCTAAGGCGGCCCTTCTCCCCGGAGTCCAGTTCACACACGGGGCTGCCTCCAAGCTCACGCGGTTAGTGGATGTCAGGGAGCCAGGGCGCAGGGGCCTCCGTCTCCCATCTGAGTGCAGAGGCCGGAAGTGTTCAGACTCTTAGAATCTGCGTATCGTCAGGTTTCCCCAGGCCGTCCGGACCCTCCCCGCATGTGCGAGGACTAGAGCGATAAGCTCTCTGTGCAGGGAATGCAGCGCGCAGCCTGCGGTGTGGACGGGCTGGCCCGCAGGTGGGGAGGGGCCCCAGGCCGGGCACCATCTCGGGGTCCCCAAACTGCCCAGTCTCAGTGACCCCTGAAGGTCCCCTAACCAGCACCTCACATGCAGGGCGTGGGGCAGGCTTGGCCACGGAGGGTTTCGCATCCCGACCAGGGACAGAAGTGGGAAAAGAGAGGACGGAAGGGCGGAGACCAGGAGGTGAGGCCCGACGGGAGCCCTAAGCACACAGCCTCTCACCACCGGCTGGGGCTCAGACACGGCCCAGGACGCTCTGGAGGTGACGCAGGCCGGGAGCCCCCAGAGCGGCATGCTCCCAGGGGGCCAGAGCTCCCCACCCATCATGCCCCGGGGGACGGCCGCGTTCCCCGGAGCCCCTCAAGCTCCAACCTCCGTGCTCCGGGCGGAGCCACAGATTCTTCCATAACTGCAAGCACTGCTGGCAAGTGTCACGGGGCGGTCCCTTCCTAATCCCCTGTTACCGTGGCAACGCAGACATGAAGGACAGCGTCCCGTCACGTCTCAGTGGTGGAGATGCATTCAGAGCCGGTGCTGCAGCTCCAAGCGTGCCTCACAGGTGCTCGGTGCCGGGGAGGAAAGAGGTGTCCCCGACGGCAGAGAGGGGGCTTTTTGTCCCTCCCGTCGGAACTAAGAAAGACTCGCAGGATCTTTGCTCAGGGAGGAGAGACAGCGTGAGGGTCTCATGCTGCGTGGGATCCTGGGCGCCTTCTCCCAGGGTCCCGCCGTGTCCCCGAGCCCGTGTCCTCCACCTGTGACATGGAAACATGAGGTCCCTCCAGGGCCTTCCCCGCGGGTCCCGCTGAGACATGTGGTGAGAAGTGCCAGAGGCAGGGGCTCACATCCGCCGCCGCCTCGGGCAAGAGTGTGGGGGATGTGCAGGCTCCAAGGCCAGCCTTTCCCCGCCGCTGATCTAACTCTGCCCCAGGGGGGACCCTCCCAGGACCAGAATGTTCCACGCACATGCATCCACTGCAACCCCACGCTCTCACTCTCTGCCCTTCCCCAGGTCTCTCCTGCCTTCGCTGCTACGAAGCTGCCATTTCTCCACCTGGGAAAGCTGGTCCAAGCCCGGCCTCCTGCACCAGCATCCAGGCTCCCCACGGGCTCCCGCGCCTGCGGTGCTCTCCGGGAGCACCCACATTCCACCCCACAGCATTCCGGGCGACTCACGCAGCCGCCACTTTGTCATGTCACACGGTCATCATGCTCATCTTGCCGACACCAACGGGACACAGATGATGGACATCATTACCACCCTCTCTGCCGTCAGTGCAGTAGCCACCACGGCCCTCACCATCATCACCACCTCCACCACCATCTCCACCATCACCTCCACCACCATCTCCGTCACCATCACCACCATCTCCATCTAACTTTACCGAGCACTTAGTGGGCACCAAGCACTCTTCGAAGCACCAGCCTTATAAAGCGCCTCTGAGGTAGGTACTATTGCTATCCCATTTTACAGCTGAGACAACCGAGGCCCAGACAATGTAAGTAATTTGTCCAAGGCCACAGGGCAAATGAGTAGAAGAGCCAGGCGCGAAGCCCGGGCAGTCTGACTTGGGTCAGCTCTCTTAACCCCACCCCAAACCGCCCCCCGCGCCCTCCTCGGGACCCCTTGGGGACCCTGAGGGCACGTCACCCATGCCATATGTGAGGAGGTGCCCCATCAACCTCCTCTCCCACCCCCTCCCTACCCGGCCGTCTCTTCGCCGGTGCAGCCTTCCTGGACTCTGTGCCGGGGCGGGGGGGGGGGCTGCATCTCCGCCACGTCAGATGCACTGGCTCAGGGTCCTACACCTCCGTCCCCTGTGAGGACGGGGGCCCCTCAGGAGCCGCCGCTGCACCAGCACCAAGCACCACGCCTGATCCCTGACGGGTGGTGTTTAAAAACTCAGAGTGGCTGATCCGTCAAAGCGCGTTGACTCCCCACCGTCAAATAGCCCATGTTCTGTGCAGCGGCAGACTCTCCCGAGCCACCCACGGGCCAGCACCCCACACGCCAGCACCCCACAGTGGCACCCCCACAGGCTGGCACCCCACGGGCCGGCACCCCCACGGGCCGGCACCCCCACAGGCTGGTGCCCCCATGGGCCAGTGCCCTACAGCAGCACCCCCACAGGCTGGCACCC